>OX401405.1:26337050-26532707 GCA_947846245.1 Cerastoderma edule
ATTCCACAAATACAAACATTGACAAACAAACGCCTATAGATGTTCATACAAACACATTTTTATAAACAATGTTCAAAGAGTATATATGGTCGGAGCAAGGTTTGATATTTTGTACTTTATACGTGCGTCTTGATAAATAAACAAAAGCCTATATTTTGATAAGAAAATACAATAATAAAGATATGAAGTTATTGCTAGTTGCCGCGTAACAGAAGCAAAAAGCGCGGGAAGAAGAATTCCCCCATATATTTTATAAACGGGCTTTCCCAAAGATGATCAGACAAACACGATGGCTCACTTCATGTTAATTAACGAAAGCACGGGGTTTTAGCAACTTATTAGTCAATATATGGAAAACGGTCTTTGGTTTCGTGACAAGGACTGTCAATACCTTTCTTTTTACTTTTGTAACTCCATAAATACACACATCTCTGAGAGAGTATCGTTAATGCATATTAACCATACAGTTACGTTCTTTAACGAACATTAATATAGGAGAAAAGAAACCGACACCGTTGAATTAACAAGGTTAGTGTCCAGGAACTTTACAACTACTTACAACTAATGTTAATAAGAAAAGTCTGGTTCGAATAAACTGCACTCTCTTTTGAAGGAAAGGCATAATTATTAGAAGTATTATTCGTAAAACACTACCTGGAGAATAGTATGTCGAGGCGACTTCGTCATCAAAAGCAGTGCTAGGTGAGTTACCGCTGTAGACGTCGGCACAGCCAATGCACATCCCAGTCTGACTGTTGTAAAATATGCTTCTACATCCGATGACATTACTGCAAAGGTTTGCGCATCCAAGACATGACTTGGCCGTGTCGGTGAACACTACATCAATGGCTGAGCATTTTTTCCCCGCCAATTCGGGAATCCGTACAAACTTCGAGGAGAGTGTCTCCACAGCCTCGGTCGAAAGCAGACACGTGCCGATAAATAAGCTGTAGGCGAACAATGTTTCCGCATGGTACAACATGGCTGCCGGTCTGATTGGTATCCTGAACGTCATTGTGTATACCCCCTTTCTTAAAAACTGATTCTTTGTTAATATAGAAAAAGATTTCCTTGTAAATTTGAAATTGGTTCTTTGTAAGTCTAAAATTGTTCATTGTAAATAGATCTACATTGTAAAAATAAAACTTAAATCGCTCCCTTACTTATCAGAAAGTGATTCTTTGTTATTTTGAGCACCTGATTTATAACATATTTCTCTGTTATTCTAAAAAAGTTTCCTAGTAAAACTATACTTGTTTTATTGTTAATCTAAATCCATTTTCGTAGAAATACGATTTGCTTTTATAAGTATATGAATGTTCCTTTAGATATTGAGTCTGGCTTTGTGTGAGTCTGAAATTGCCCCACTTAATCTTAAATTTCATGCACAGTACATGTAAATGGTTATTGGGGAAGTGAATTTTGAGGCTAATTCTATGCCAAATCTGAAAAGTTTCAATCTAATTTTAGCAATTGTCGATTATAAAGTTTCCTTTTTATAACTTGAAGTTTTTTCCATATCGTGGCGAACTTTTGTTAAACTGAGACTGCTTCTATATAAACAGTAATATCTTGTACTTCTATGTCAATGTTGGTATCTTTCTTAAGTGCTAGCTTTTGTATCGTGTCTGTTAAATTAGAAAATAATTGACATATTCTGATAAGTAAAACTCATATATACCGTGTCAGGACAACCATTTGATTCCAAAGCCCTATATCCAATGATTTCATTTGCACTCGGGAGATAATCACAATTTGGCCAAATGTCAGCAATGGTGTGCAAACATGGTTAAAAAGCCATCGACTATCATGCAATCGATATATTATGTCCTGTCGCATTGTCTCTTTACCCATTCGCCTCATTTAGCACCGTATTACAAAGTAAATAAACGAGGCCACCACAGTAGTAACGAAGACTGAAAATGGAGAAACAGCAGCAGTTTAGTGGCATCGGACCCCTCTCTCGTCGTAAGAGGTTTATAAGTTCAAAGTGACTAACTACCACAAGTATTTTGATTGTATGCGAACTGCCTCCTTATCTAAGTTTAAAGAAAAACAAGAAATTATATTTCCCACATCATCAGCGAAAAGCCTCTTATCGGTTCAATTTTTAATATGTTACAGTTGCATGATTTTTAAAAATTAATAACTACATGGACATTTGAAAATATATGATGTAAATATGATATGTGGGTTAATCAATCCTAATGCATTTATTCTAAAAGTAATACCAATTAGTTGTGTGTTACAAAAGGTAAAGAAACGGCTGTGAGAAGCAGGTCACTGTGCGCAAAAATCGAAGTTTACATTATAGAAAAAAGGTTTTGTTAAAATCTGCTGAATGCAAAAAAGGGCTCTTTGTTTAATTTATCTATTGGAGCTGCCATATTAATCTATTGGAGCTGCCATATTTATCTGTTGGAGCTGCCATCATCGGTGTGTACCTGACAAAATGTAATGTAAAGAGGCAGGTAATCCAGACTACAAACGACCAGCAATACGACAAGGATACGGTCTTGTGTTTTTAATCCATATGCTTTTAGGCGTGATCTCTATGTGGTTCTTAAAGCTGCTTGTTCATAGCTGTGAGTGAATCAATTTCTACAGGGGATTGATCGTGCTCATCGTGTAGGCAAACCGAAATCTATCCACCAAGCAAATGATAGGCTACGAGACACCAGCATTAAATTTACAAGCTACTGCTCGCGACAAAAATTATGAAGAAGAAGGCATCTTTTAAAACAGAAGGATAGTCCTGAGTGTTCTTCTAATAAGACACGAGAAATGCACGCGAGAAACCAAGTGTTCTACCAAACAAAGGTTTTTGTCAGAGAGAAACGTGAAGAAAGCATCTGGGTATCTGACAGGGCAAGTCTGGATAAGGAAAAGGATAGGAGTACGCCGAAACACCAGCTTATATGAACTAGATAACCTTGAAAACGACTTCTATCTTGATCACATTCATGACTTTTCTTCCCTTATTTGCCAAGAAAACATTGTTATTGGTTTTTATAAAAATGATTTGACCAATGTGGTATTTGTACAGATCTATCCTTTCACTCTATTGTTTACGCTAAACATTGAAAATCTGCCTGGTTTTTAATATGGACTGACTAAGAGCGATTTATTATAAAACCTGTTGGTTCTCGAGATATGAGATACTTTAAACCTGTTGGTTCTCGAGCTATGAGATACTTTAAACCTGTTGGTTCTCGTGCTATGAGATACTTTAAACCTGTTGGTTCTCGAGCTATGATATACTTTAAACCTGTTGGTTCTCGAGCTATGAGATACTTTAAACCCGTTGGTTCTCGAGCTATGAGATACTTTAAAACCTGTTGGTTCTCGAGCTATGAGATACTTTAAACCTGTTGGTTCACGAGCTATGAGATACTTTAAACCTGTTGGTTCTCGAGCTATGAGATACTTTAAACCTGTTGGTTCTCGTGCTATGAGATACTTTAAACCTGTTGGTTCTCGAGCTATGAGATACTTTAAACCTGTTGGTTCTCGAGCTATGAGATACTTTAAACATGTTGGTTCTCGAGCTATGAGATACTTTAAACCTGTTGGTTCTCGAGCTATGAGATACTTTAAACCTGTTGGTTCTCGAGCTATGAGATACTTTAAACCTGTTGGTTCTCGAGCTATGCGATACTTTAAACCTGTTGGTTCTCGAGCTATGAGATATTTTAAACCTGTTGGTTCTCGTGCTATGAGATACTTTAAACCTGTTGGTTCTCGAGCTATGAGATACTTTAAACCTGTTGGTTCTCGAGCTATGAGATACTTTAAACCTGTTGGTTCTCGAGCTATGAGATACTTTAAACCTGTTGGTTCTCGAGCTATGAGATACTTTAAATCTGTTGGTTCTCGTGCTATGAGATACTTTAAAGCATTTTCGATCGGGTTTACTATATGTAGATACTTAATGCGCTATCATTTATGAAATAATCTATGTATATTAGACTTACTTTATACAAAAAGTAAACTTGAGCGAATATTCGAAAATCTGTTTTATGTCAATTTCAGGTAGCATAGTCAACAGGAAATCTAATTAAAAGTAAAAATGAAAATAATGTGATCTGAAATGAAAGCTTCAATCCTGAAGTGTGTGTGTGTCTGTGTGTGTGTGGGGGGGGGTGGGGGGGTGTGAGTGTGGGTGTGGGTGTGTGCGTGCGTGTGCGTTTGTTCGTGCGATTGTGCATGCATTTGTGCGTGCGTTGGGGTGCGTGCGTATGTGTGTGTGTGTCTGTCTACATGTGTGTGTTTGGGTGCGTGTGTGTGTGTGTTGTGTGTATGTGGGGGCTGAGTATCTTCATATATAAACATGCAACACCTCAATTTTCATGTGGCACATGTAGCACGTGCCTTAAAATTTTACATAAACACACTCAGTTTGGCGAGGTCCGTCAGTTGCCATCAGAACGTGACCATAGACGGGCGTTGTACTTTTATGCTGAGAATGCTGCATGCTCCTATATTTACAGGTAACCATTACATCATTTCATTCATTCTCCTTTCATTTCATTCTGTATTGTCGTAAAATCGTATGCTTTCGTTGTATTTGTTTCTATCGTGTACCAGTTTATTTGGACTAAAATGGAGTTATCATTTGAATATGACCATAATCGGGCGTTTTACTTATATTCTCAGAGTGTGCTTCTATACTTACATGCCATAAATGGAACCCTCCTTAATCAACCCTATAGCATATATCAGAAAAAAGAAAAGCGTAACTTTTATCGAAGGTTTCACGAAAAAGGGATATTAAAAAAAAACAATTATGCATGTGCATACGTTTGTAAGACGGGCTACACCCTTAACCCATTACCAAACAATAACGACATTTGACCACTTTTTGCAGACGACTCTGGAAAACATCGTAGGTAAAGGAGAAATTGCTCTTAATGAGCAATTTCTCCTTTTTCCACAGTGTTTTCTGTCCTATCATATTATTTTTTAATTTCAACACATTTTAAAACGTCGTCTGTAAACTCTTTCAATTTGGGATACTCTCTCTCTCTCTCTCTCTCTCTCTCTCTCTCTCTCTCTCTCTCTCTCTCTCTCTCGCTCGCTCTCGCTCTCGCTCTCGCGCTCTCGCTCTCGCGCTCGCGCTCTCGCTCTCGCGCTCTCGCTCTCGCTCTCTCGCGCTCTCGCTCTCTCGCGCTCTCGCTCTCGCTCTCGCTCGCTCGCTCGCTCTCGCATAACCACTTATTCCCTTCCCCTCTTTATCTCTTACACTCATTATCTGCATTTCTTTGTCTCACTCTCTCTCTCTCATTTCCCAACTCTTTTTTTCTCTCTATGTCTCCCTCTCTACCCCTCACTCTCCTTCCCCCCTTTCATGCTCTCTCTGCCTTTATTCACAGTGCATATTTTAGTGCAAGCCTTTGCAACCTCTTCACCCTCTACACATTCACCCTTCATCCCTAATATTTCCCCTTTTTCATTTCATGTATTTTTTAGGGATGGGAACGAATATTCGAATATTCGAATAGCGGGTCGAATATTCGAATAGCAAAATAGTATTCGAATATTCGATTTTAATGAACCCATATTACTGTATGTTTACCATAAATTTTATTCAAAAATAATGTTGTTTTATTTTCATTTTCTTCCTCTAAACCGATCCCAAATATCGAAGAACGTGCCTAGCTCCCAGATGCAGTTACGATGTTTCTACAACGTATGTCACACAGTAAAACACCTGTGACAAATTACCACATCTTTTGACAGTTTGCAAAACGATTAATTCCTAAGTGTGAAAATAGTCGATTTTAAGCCGCTAAATCTAACACCTTAATGGTCTGCACTTGCTCCTTATTATCCAAAACAAGTCAATCACGCTAATTGACAATTGTCAGTGTCAACCAGTCACGTAACTTGTTTGTCGTGAAATTAAACAATTACTCTTTCAATAACCAATCGTAATCATGATTGCATATGCATGAAGACCAATCAAATAATGTGTTAGAAAGTATATTTTTCTTCAGAATAATTTGTCAAACTTGTTTTCAATCTAATTTCTACATCTATTCGATAAACATCACAATGTCTCCATCACGTGTCTGGAATTACTTTACTCGTTCTGCCGAACATCAACAACTAATTAAGTTTTTGATGGACCAACTCTGTAAGAAACTGGAAAAGTTGTCTGTTGATAAAAAACGAAATAATGGTTATTACTGCTTTGATATTGCATGCACGTACATGTATACAGATATCGGCTATACACAAAAGGTTTGAACAGAGGACTAGTGTACTAGTATTCGGACATGCAGACATTCGGACTTCAAAACGAATTCTAAAATCGAATATTCGAATATATTCGAATAGTTCTAGTCGAATAATCGAATAGTGATTTCACTATTCGTTCCCATCCCTAGTATTTTTATTTTTTAGCCTTTATAACTATTTGTATTCCCTCTTGTATACTTCGACCAGCCACACACTTTAACCACGATCCTTTGCAACCTTCTAATTTTTAAACTTCCTCACTAATATTTCCCGTTTTTGATTTCCATTCTACTTTTCCTTATTACTTCTTGACCTTTTCAACTATCTTATTTCCACTTGTATACATAAACCCAACCACATTATTCTAACCACAAACCTTTGCAACCTCTTGATATTTTGACCATCTCTTTCAATCACTATTTCAACCCAGGTGAGATTCGAACTCACAACTCCTGCTATATGAAAGCAGTGCTTAACCTCTGCGCTATTCTGGCGGATATTATTATCTAAAGTAATTCGAAATCACAACCCTTGCTATATGAAGCAGTGCTTAACCTCTGCACTATTCTGGCAGATACTTTTATCTTAAGTAATTTATGTATAAGATTTAGATGTATTTGGAATTAACCAATAATTGCTGTCAAGAAAAAAAAATATTTTCATTTAGCGGGATCCGAACTCATAACCCCTGCTATATGAGAGCAGTGCTTAACCTCTGCGCTGTTCTGGCAGATATTGTTATCGAAAGTAATTTAAATATGTATAAGAATTAGATGTACTTCGAATTTACCAATAATTGCTGTCAAGAAAAAAACATTTTTATTTTACGAGATTCGAAATCACAACCCTTGCTATATGAAGCAGTGCTTAACCTCCGCACTATTCTGGCAGATACTTTTATCTTAAGTAATTTATGTATAAGATTTAGATGTATTTGGAATTAACCAATAATTGCTGTCAAGAAAAAAAAATATTTTCATTTAGCGGGATCCGAACTCATAACCCCTGCTATATGAGAGCAGTGCTTAACCTCTGCGCTGTTCTGGCAGATATTGTTATCGAAAGTAATTTAAATATGTATAAGAATTAGATGTACTTCGAATTTACCAATAATTGCTGTCAAGAAAAAAACATTTTTATTTTACGAGATTCGAAATCACAACCCTTGCTATATGAAGCAGTGCTTAACCTCCGCACTATTCTGGCAGATACTTTTATCTTAAGTAATTTATGTATAAGATTTAGATGTATTTGGAATTAACCAATAATTGCTGTCAAGAAAAAAAAAATTTCATATAGCGAGATTCGAACTCACAACCCCTGCTCTATGAGAGCAGTGCTTAACCTCTGCGCTACTCTGGCAGATATTGTTAATCTAAAGTAATTTAAATATAAGAATTAGATGTACTTCGAATAAACCAATAATTGCTGTCAAGAAAAAATATTTTCATTTGGCAAGATTCGAACTCACAACCCCTGCTATATGAGAGCAGTGCTATGCTCCTCTGCGCTATTCTGGCAGATACTTTAATCTTAAGTAATTTATGTATAAGATTTAGATGTATTTGGAATTAACCAAGAACTTACTTTGTGTTCGGTGAAAAATCGCCTTTAACCCATTACCAAACAATAACGACATTTGACGGCTTTGTGAAGACGACTCCTCTTCCCACAATGATTTCTGCCCTATCAAATGATTATATTTCAATTCCATCGCATTTTGAAATGTCGTCTGCAAACACTTTCAATTTAGGATAGTCGCAAAATTGGCGTTTGGTAAAGGGTTAAAGGAAGATACCACATTTAAGCGCGACCGTATTGAGCACTGATACTCTACTATTATGACACAGCATTCTTTCATGCTTTAGGGTCATTGGAAGTTGATTGAAGTTGTGCCATGGTTATTTCATTTACAATTTGTTATGTATTAAAGCCATATCATATCTTTGCGCTTTGTACGTTAAACGTATTTTAGATATTTCTTATTACTACATGTTCGTTTTGATACATTAAAAGATAACATACGGGTAAATGTTTCATTCGATCAAAAGAAATCGAGTTTTACCCAGACGCACATCGCCTTCATATAGGCCCATTTTTAAAGGATATAAAGGGTAAGTTCATAGATTTATGAAACAGGCAAATGGTTAAGTAGTTTTCATCAATATATTAGCCAGGTACACGTAGCCTTATTTAAGACTTACTTCAATATTTCTCTTACGAAAATACATCTGCTTCATACGCTATGTAAAAATAACGAATAAGTTTAAAAATAGAAATGCTTATAAGCTTTTAATTCACTTATAATCCACCTATAAAGTCAATGGTTTTAACAACATGGAATATATGCAATTTGCAATGAGCATCATTTACCACTTTGATCTTTCGAATAATCGTCAGCTAAGGGGCATAGCATTCAGGTAAGATGTCATATATAGGAAATCTAGATCAATGACCTAAGTTTCGTTCAGTAAAGCCAGCTGTTCAAAAGCGTTTTGCGCTGGTACCGCCCTAATTCGTTGGATTCTTTGGAGAAATCGGGGACCTGATACAAAACATTTGCGATGGGATTTGTTGTTGAACGCCGTGTACTTTTATATCATTATAATAGATAGTCAACCGTGTAAATGTTAAAATGATAACCCATACAATGAAAGCACTTAGTTCAACAGCTCATATATATTTTCTTCGCACCGGGGGCTGAGCTTAGAGAGTATGTGTCTCGAGTGAAGAGGGTTGCATGTTCGATCCTTGGACATGGCGATCATATAAAATGAACGGAAAAATGATGGTAGTAATAGCTTTCTACTATGGTACTCTAGGTAACTGGGATAGCTTTGCGACTTGGGATGTTGGTTCGTTTGCTGGAAAAGGGCTGTATCGTTAAAAACTGAAGGTACTTTGCGATAATCATACAAAATGCATTGGTCATTCATGATTCTTCCTTGGATTATCCAAATTGAACGTATTGTGAGTTTTTTCTATACAAAAGGAATGTAACAAATGAAGCTTGATTGCACATTAAATACCTTCTGTTGTGATTGTGAAACTAAAGGGTAACTCAGTATTGCTCATTAGGACAAAATGTCAGTGTACGGAGAGTAATTCAACAATTTTACCCGCTTACCATATGGGGTAATAATTAATACGAAACTGTTCGACCATGAAGTAAAATCTAAGGCCGCAAAAGGAATGAGTGCCTTGCAAGGGTAATTGTTGAAATTTCGCAAATCGCTCGCCACGTGATTATCGGATTACACGTGCTCAATACCGAGGTTACATCAACCCGCGATATTTCCTTTACGAAAATAGAGGCGTTTTGTGCGCAATGTACACATCTCGCGTAATGGATAAATATGAAAGGTGGGTATTTTGTTTTGCTCAATAGGACAAATTGTCAGTGTATAACGAACCTGTAGTAAGAAGAAACAATCCACGAATGCTCCTTCTTGATAGAAGGAAATTATGATAAAAAAACAGCGAAGCAATTAACTTTAGATTGAGGTTTGTTAAAAATTGGTTGATCTCTTCTTTTATCCAAACCATTATTTCGGGAAATAAGATTCGAAGAAAAGAACAACATTCAGTTGCAAGCTTTGATTTACTTTGCTTTTCATCGCATTTATTTTACTTAGAATTTGGGATTACCGTATAAGGCAAGCGGTTAATATGAAACGATTCAACCATGAAGTAACCTGGAAGGCCACAAAGCGCATGAGTGTCGTTCAAGGAAAAGTGTTGCAACACGCTCGCCATATAATTAGCGGATTACCCGTGCTGAATGGCGTGGTTACGTGAACTCACTATATTTCACGATATTTCTGTTGGCCAAAATTGAGACTTTTGTGTGCAGTAATTATATATTATGTAATTTCACCTTATAAAAGCCGGATGTTTTGGAGATATACGCCAAACGACTTTAGCCACAGCCAGGAAAGGACGTATGCTTGAAAAAGGTAATTCGTTATTTTGTCTGGTTTTAATTTCCCCCAATGTCATTCTGTAAGTTGTGTATACTGATGTATTAAAAAACATTGTGGGGAAAGTTGAAATTGCTCGTGAGCAATTTCTCCTTTTCCCACAGTGTTATTTCCAGTGTCGTCTGCAAAAAAGTGGTAAATTTGTTGTTATTGGTTTGTAATGGGTTAATAAACTATTTCAAGTTCCTTTCGTAATCCTCAACCGTATTTACCAATACATTCTGTAAGTTGTGTATACTTTGTTTAATGTTATTTGGTTCGAGTCTTCAGCATTGCTGTTTATTACAGATCGCTCGTATGCTCGAAGTAGGTCGGAGCTAGATGAATGGTGGCATCCAATTGCATACAATGACGACCGACCCAAGATATGTTTAGATTCTTTCCATATTTCTATATTCATATTTCTTTCCATATAGTATAGTAGCTTATTTACCAGCAAATCAAACAAAGTATATGACGTTCGCATTTCTTTATCTTTATATTTCAGCAGCGATAGGACTACATGTGCCGTGATTTGGAGCCCACCGTAGATAAGTTAAGTATATTTTTTCATTGTCGATTTGCAACGTTATGTATAGGTTTATTGTATATATTGTAATATATTGTATTGTATATAGTTTGTAGCGTGATTGTATAGTTGTTTACATTGTATTTCTTTATCTTCTCCATTCTTTTTTACTCTCCACTTGTATTCTTTGTACATTTAACACTGTCTTGTTTTTTAACTTTTGTATGTTGTGCCCTGTCTAATATTACACAGTCATTTTAAATATACCAAACGGCCCTTCTAAACACACTGCATCTTTTTTTTTTAAATCGCACCCTCCCTATATATACTACCCCTTTTAAAAATGAACAAAACTTAAAATAACGTTACACTTACACGCATTGTCATTCTTAAAAGTACACACACACTCCGTCCCTTTTAAACTTGTGATAAGATTTGTCTGAAATATAGGTAGTCCCTTTTAAAACGCTTACAACAGAATAGTACACCGCCCCTTTTAAATTTGTGATAATAGTACTATTTGTTGGTAAGCTTAGAGTTTAAGGTATATGTTCATAGATGTTTTACTCAAATCAATTTGCTTTCTCCTTTCAGCAGCCACCTGACCACGATTTAACTTCACATACTTATAGATATAGATTGTCCCTTTTAAAACGCTTTCCATAAAATAGTACACCGCCCCTTTTAAAATTGTGATAAGAGTACTTTTTGTTGGTAAGCTTAGAGTTTATGGTATCTGTTCATAGATGGTTTACTCTTATCAATTTGCTTTTTCCTTTCAGCAGCCGCACGATCATGATTTAACTACAGCCATTTTGAATATATTTCAGAGGAACCCTTCCTGTGCAGAGATTTCAACACTTCAGCCATTTTGAATATATTTTCGTCATCTTTAGCAGTATGATTTACCAGATATCTTTTTGTTTCAGAGCACCCTTTCTTTGCAGAGATTTCAACGCTTCATGAACAATTGCAACCCAGTGCATCTACGGATGACCGATGGTATGTGAACATAGATTTGATACGAATTCGTATGACGTTGATGCTGTTTAACCAAGTACCCAATGCCACTTTTTCTACCCTCTACTTATATATTAGAAAACATTGTTAATATGTTTCAAGATACTTTCGTAATAAACAGTAATATCTACCAATACATGGATTCTTTTAATCAGCTCTTTTTATTTCAGACTCTCCTTTCCGTGCACATATGCCAATGCTTCACGAACAATCGTAGCCCAAGTGAACCTTAAGATGGCAAATGGTAGGTGGATATAGCTTTGTTTGATTGATTAGTACTTTTCACCTTGTAGACATTTAACATGGTTCCACGCCAGCAGCAAACGACTACTCATGGTATGCTCACCGATCAATTAATATCACATTGAAATGGTAATTGCTTAAAGGTGCTTTATCATAAAATTTGAAAGTAAAATAAAATGTCATTGAAATTATAGAGTTGTTGTATTATTGTTTGATATACACCTATTGGTATCGTATTTAATTCAGGAAGCGTCAATTAAGTATCTACAACCCATGTCCTGGTTATTAATTTCTAGAAATCATCTTCCAATTTTCCTAAATCTGTTAACACTCACTATATAGGTATTTTTAAGATTGAATGTGAATTTCAGGTCATCTTTATGGTTGCTCAAAGTCTGCAATAATGATCCAAGGTAAGATCTCATTATATTCATATATATCACAATACAACCATTTATTCCAAAATTCAAAATTACTTTCACGACTGCATTACACGTCGCCATAAACAGGTGTTGATGATCAATTCTACCAAATTTTTAAATGCACAATGAACCTTCTTTCCACGTTTCTGTTTATTCTTTTTGAGAACGATAAAGATCAAAGCTTTTGATACTATTATTTTGTAACTGTATTCAGGCCTATGATGATACGCGTCTTTAACAATGTTATAGTCCTCAGAATTATTTAATCATCAACAACTCTTTTTTACACATATATGCGCCTTGACCAGCCCCTATGGGTAGTTGAGTATTGGGTCTTCCTCCATCATTAAGAGTCGGGCATCGCTAAATAACTGAAATAATGTTGATGTGATGTAAAACCCATATAAAAAGAAATACACATATATGGCTTAAAACACTCTACCTTCTCTTTTTAGTAGCCCCTTAAAAAGTTTTCATTTCAGAAATCCTAGATCCTAAAGGGAAGAGGCGTGTCCGTAGAGCATGCTTTCGTGTCCGTATATCGTGTCCGTATAGCATTCTTTTGTGTCCATATATCGTGTCTGTGTCCGTATAGCATGCTTTTGTGTCCGAATATCGTGTCCGTATAACATGCTTTCGTGTCCGTATATAGAGTCCGCATAACATGCTTTCGTGTCCGTATATCGTGTCCGTGTCCGTATAGCATGCTTTCGTTTCTGTATATCGTCTCCGTATAGCATCCTCTCGTGGCCGTATATCGTGTCCGTATAGCATGCTAAGACTGAATGGCAATGACGAAAACTGAATAAGACTGAATGGCGAAGACTGAATAAGACTGAATGGCGAAGACTGAATAAGACTGAATGGCTAAGACTGAATAAGACTGAATGGCTAAGACTGAATAAGACTTAATGGCTAAGACTGAATAAGACTGAATGGCGAAGACTGAATAAGACTGAATGGCGAAGACTGAATAAGACTGAATGGCGAAGACTGAATAAGACTGAATGGCGAAGACCGAATAAGACTGAATGGCGAAGACTGAATAAGACTGAATGGCGAAGACTGAATAAGACTGAATGGCGAAGACTGAATAAGACTGAATGGACGAAGGCGACTGAATAAGACTGAATGGAATGGCGAAGACTGAATAAGACTGAATGGCGAAGACTGAATAAGACTGAATGGCGAAGACTGAATAAGACTGAATGGCGAAGACTGAATAAGACTGAATGGCGAAGACTGAATAAGACTGAATGGCGAAGACTGAATAAGACTGAATGGCGAAGACTGAATAAGACTGAATGGCGAAGAATAAGACTGAATGGCGAAGACTGAATAAGACTGAATGGCGAAGACTGAATAAGACTGAATGGCGAAGACTGAATAAGACTGAATGGCGAAGACTGAATAAGACTGAATGGCGAAGACTGAATAAGACTGAATGGCGAAGACTGAATAAGACTGAATGGCGAAGACTGGCGAAGACTGAATGGCGAAGACTGGCGAAGACTGAATGGCGAAGACTGGCGAAGACTGAATGGCGAAGACTGGCGAAGACTGAATGGCGAAGACTGGCGAAGACTGAATAAGACTGAATGGCGAAGACTGAATAAGACTGAATGGCGAAGACTGAATAAGACTGAATGGCGAAGACTGAATAAGACTGAATGGCGAAGACTGAATAAGACTGAATGGCGAAGACTGAATAAGACTGAATGGCGAAGACTGAATGGCGAAGACTGGCGAAGACTGATAAGACTGAATGGCGAAGACTGAATAAGACTGAATGGCGAAGACTGAATAAGACTGAATGGCGAAGACTGAATAAGACTGAATGGCGAAGACTGAATAAGACTGAATGGCGAAGACTGAATAAGACTGAATGGCGAAGACTGAATAAGACTGAATGGCGAAGACTGAATAAGACTGAATGGCGAAGACTGAATAAGACTGAATGGCGAAAACTGAATAAGACTGAATGGCGAAGACTGAATAAGACTGGCGAAGACTGAATAAGACTGAATGGCGAAGACTGAATAAGACTGAATGGCGAAGACTGAATAAGACTGAATGGCGAAGACTGAATAAGACTGAATGGCGAAGACTGAATAAGACTGAATGGCGAAGACTGAATAAGACTGAATGGCGAAGACTGAATAAGACTGAATGGCGAAGACTGAATAAGACTGAATGGCGAAGACTGAATAAGACTGAATGGCGAAGACTGAATAAGACTGAATGGCGAAGACTGAATAAGACCGAATGGCGAAGACTGAATAAGACTGAATGGCGAAGACTGAATAAGACTGAATGGCGAAGACTGAATAAGACTGAATGGCGAAAACTGAATAAGACTGAATGGCGAAGACTGAATAAGACTGAATGGCGAAGACTGAATAAGACTGAATGGCGAAGACTGAATAAGACTGAATGGCGAAAACTGAATAAGACTGAATGGCGAAGACTGAATAAGACTGAATGGCGAAGACTGAATAAGACTGAATGGCGAAAACTGAATAAGACTGAATGGCGAAGACTGAATAAGACTGAATGGCGAAGACTGAATAAGACTGAATGGCGAAGACTGAATAAGACTGAATGGCGAAGACTGAATAAGACTGAATGGCGAAGACTGAATAAGACTGAATGGCGAAAACTGAATAAGACTGAATGGCGAAGACTGAATAAGACTGAATGGCGAAGACTGAATGGCGAAGACTGAATGGCGAAGACTGAATAAGACTGAATGGCGAAGACTGAATAAGACTGAATGGCGAAAACTGAATAAGACTGAATGGCGAAAACTGAATAAGACTGAATGGCGAAAACTGAATAAGACTGAATGGCGAAAACTGAATAAGACTGAATGGCGAAGACTGAATAAGACTGAATGGCGAAGACTGAATAAGACTGAATGGCGAAAACTGAATAAGACTGAATGGCGAAGACTGAATAAGACTGAATGGCGAAGACTGAATAAGACTGAATGGCGAAGACTGAATATGTGTTTCAATGTATTGGTTGTTTCGTCATATGTTAAGGTCCTCTCTACATAAAATTGTGTTCATCTGTTAATTATTCAGACTCTTTTTCTTTTAAATATGCTGTATATTCATTTTTACTTCGTTTTTTTTTGGCTTTAAATAATACTTTTATAAATAAAACTTTTAGAAGCGTTCATAATCGAAGGAATATTCTTATACTATCGATACATTTATGCTTTTAGAAAGAGAGGTAATACTATTGATTTTATTCATTTAACTCGAACTATGATCATAACAAGATAAGGTATCATGCAGACTCTTTTTTTCTGAAAGAAATTTTCTAATCTCTTGTAATGTATCTTTAGTAAATGCACAAGAAATTGTAGATGTGTTTCCTCCTTATTTCAAGACATGTTTTGTCCAATTGAACTGTCGTAAACACATCCATAATATTATGTTTTTGCGATTTGTTGCTTGTCAAATGATTACCCAAAACAATTAAATAAATTCATTATTATGTACTCTGGGTTTGTTTGTTTATTAATCCACTCTTAAATCATATTCTGATCCTGATATTCATGAGCCACAATCTGAGGACCAATGTCTTTTTCGACCATGACCAAGGAAACGATAAAACAAAGAAATACATGAAGCATTCATTTCTCTACCGACTATAAACCCAACACAGTATTGAAAGCTGACAAGCAGTGATGGCCCTCAAACATTGCTTTGTAAAAGCAGTACTCAACATCTGAGATACTCTGGCAGGCTTTCTACGTACACTAGTATGATTAAAGGTGATTGTTCACTGAAGAGAAATTCAGAAAGTTAAAATAAATTGTATTGCTTGGTATACAATTATTGAAATAATAATACATACAGGAAGCGTACAGTCAATTTGTTAGTAAACAAATTCCCAAACATCTGTGAACAAGCATCTTTTAGCTTTCTGTACAATTGAAAGTAACGATGTAAAAATTCATTACCAATTGGTCCTAGTGAGAAATGTATTGAGTTCAAACAAGCTCAAAAAGCCAAGTTAAAATCACGATGAATATTGTTCTGTCGATTTTTATTGTGATTATCAAATATCGTCTGCTGCAAAACGTGATGCATCTCTTCCTCGCGTAAGCTTCCAAATATTGTCCAAAATATATCGTGGTCATATACAAATATGCATGGTCATTTATTCGTGTTCAAAAACATTAATTTGAAGCTCTTTCTAAATTACCTGCAATGTATTTGGCACAAGTTAAGGAATTACTTGATAATGTGTTGAATGAATACACACGATGAAAAAATACATGTAGTTTTCTCTATTTCGATTAGAATCCTTTCAAATGAACACGTAAACTAGTATACTAAAGCTGACACCTATTGCATACCAATCAATAGACACAAAGAACAAAGATTAACAGTATAATAACAGACAATATAATTCCTGTATATATATGACCTTACATATTCAATCCTACCCTCATGACCCTTAACCCTTTCCTAAATTATAACGACATTTGACCACTTTGTTGCAGACGACGTTAGAAAACATTGTGGGAAAAGGAGAAATTGCTCGAACGAGCAATTCCTCCTTGTTCCACAATGTTTTCTGCCCTATCAGAAGATAAGTTTCCAATTTCATAACATTTTGAAATGTCGTCTGCAAACTTTTTCTAACAGTCGAAAAGTGGGAAAGGGTTAAACCCTTACTCGATGAACACACACTTTTACGCTTCTGCTTCGAACGACCAAGAACCCACCATGACAAAGGGGCGAATTGTTACAAATAAGCAATTTATTTGTTTGTAACATATATATAACACATAACGACACATTTTTGCATGTTAAGCAGACGAATTTCTAAAAGCAGTGTGTCAAAATTAGAAATCGGTTATAACAAGCGACTTGCGTTCGTGTCTGTATATCTTGCCCGTGTCCGTATAGCATGCTTTCGTGTCCGTATATCGTGTCCGTATAGCATGCTTTCGTCTCCGTATATTGTGTCTGTATAGCACGCTTTTGTGTCCGTATTTCATGTCGGTGTCCGTACACCATGCTATTGTGTCCATATATCATTTCTGCATAGCATGCTTTCCTCTCCGTATATCGTGTCTGTGTCCGTAAAGCTTGATTTCGTCTCCGTTTATCATGCCCGTGTCCGTGGAAAATGCTTTTGTGTACGTATATCGTGTCCGTACACCATGCTGTCGTGTCCGTATTCCGTGTCTGTATAGCATGTGTCCGTATATCATGTCTATGTCCACATAGCATTCTTTCGTGTCCGTGTATCGTGTCCGTGTCCGTATAGCATGCTTTCGCGTCCGTATATCGTGTCCGTGTCCGTTTAGCATGCTTTCGTGTCCGTATATCGTGTCTGTGTCCGCATAGCATGCTTTTGTGTCTGTAAATCGTGTCCGTATAGCATGCTTTCGTGTCCGTATATCGAGTCCGTGTCCGTTTAGCATGCTTTCGTGTTCGTATATCGTGTCTGTATAGCATGTTTTTGTGTCTGTTTATCGTTAGAATAATATGAATGGTTACATATAAGGTCATATAAAGATCAGATAAAACGTTAAGAATCGGTTAAGAGATAAAAATTAAAAGCGAAAATTTGTCGTTTGATAAAGGGTTAAACAATCCGATTGCATTACTGTTCCTCTTTTCGCACCGCTTGACGTTACTTTGCATTTGACATAGTTCCAACTTTTCCATTTGAGTTCGTACGACAACGCGTGGGGATGATGGTGTAGAACGCCACTATTTGAAAACACAGTTTAATATGAAGATACATATCACAAAGTAAACATACTTTCAATTGAATCTCTGAGTTATGAACAGAATGATAAACGGAATCAAACAACTTTGGACTATAACTTAAAAGTCTCGCAGTGAAGGCCTTTTATTTTCTAAGTTTCCATAAAAGTCATCGGGGTGTGGGTTCAATCCAAGATTAAACCTTTTTTTTGCTTGCACCGTATTCGTGCTTATGCAAACAGATTAGATCCAGGCCACCCGCCAAGTAAATCTAACCTGTTTCCTACTCTGAGTACCTTTCCTCGTCAAAATTAAGCCGATATTCAATGTGTTGGAAAGCAGATGACACAAAAATCTATTTTAAAAAAAATACCCAGCGTTTTAACGTGTAAAGTTAATGAAAGCCCTTGATATTGCCTTGAATTGGACCCTCAAAATCCGTTTACTCATATATTCCCACATACCGTCTAAACTTTAAACGTGGTCCTGATGCGAAAGCACTTAAAGGGCCTCCATAATTGCTGAAGGAATGGAGCCATCGATTTTGTCTTTCTCAGAAATAATAGATTGGATTTTATCGCCTGAGACCTGTGGATGTGGGAATGGCTGTAAAGATCGAGTCGATATTAGAGAGCTGGGTTAGTGTGGAGTGGTTTTCACACGACATTCAAACTCTTTGCCGAACAGAACAGGGTACCGTTTTACTAAAAAGTTTACGCTCAAGATTCGCGTAAGTCTAAAACAATATGTCCTCTTACTTCAATATTGGGCATAGCAATATTGCAAAATAACACATCATTTGAATCGCCTCTCTGAGTAAATTGGCGGCTGGCCTGTGATCTAACCTGCGTGTTACTCTGAGTATCTTTCCTCATCACAATAAGGCAGATATTTAATATTTTAAAAAGCAGACAACACAAACAACTATTTTTAGAAAAGTTCCCAGCATTCTAAGTTTATGACAACAAAATCAACTGGGTCATTCGGGTTAATGATTTTCATGTTCACAACGTGCAAGATATATAGTCGACAATTTTCGACTGTCCCAAATTGAAAGAGTTTGCAGACCACATTTCAAAATGCGATGAAATTAAAAAATAATCTTCTGAAAGGACAGAAAATGTTTTGGGAAAAGGAGAAATTGCTCGTTAAGAGCGATTTCTCCTTTTTCCACAATATTTTCCAGAGTCGTCTGCAACAAAATAGTAAAATGTCGTTATTGTTTGGTACTGGGTTAAACCTAGTCGCAATAATAATCCGTGAACGAAGCTTTTTCCAACATTTGGATATTTATTGTGTTTGTGAATAACTTTTGAATTTTCTAAAATAAGATTACAAGCGCTCATTCATTAGGAAGAGAATGGTTGTCACCGTACAACACGCTAAAAGCATTACAATCCCCTCCTATCAATAGTTTTCTATGTCGTCTGCATCTATCCGGATAATACTGAATTCAGACGATACTCAGTGTCGTATACAGACAGCCTCGGTTAATTCGAGTTAACTTGGAGGCAGCGAGGGCAGGAAACCGCGCTAAAACGCCTGAAGACTGATTATAGATAGCTAAGTCCCCTGGAAGCTTCATCATTTATATGAACACTCACTGGTGCAGGAGGAGGTTAACCTTCCAGGGGAATTTCTGCATCAGTTTATAACAGGATACGAACGGTATTGGATACAGTCAGGTGAGTTTTTGTATATGTCTGTGAGATTCTGTGTATCTATATACATATGTATTCCAGTTTCTGTTTGGGCGTACACGTTTTGCTTTGTGACCTGCTCTGTAAGGGAGGAATCGATTACATATGACGGTTTATTAATAACAGCTAACGAATGTGGTTGGTCTGCAAACAGATAAAGTTGAACTGTGCTTCTAGCCCTGCAAAGCCTCGATATTTAGTAGATATACGAATTATTCGGGATAAGCTCTTATATTCTCTGCAACAAAAGGATGACATTAATATCGAGCAATTTCTATTGCATGGTGTGCTAAAATGGTTTAACTCTTTACCATCTGCGACGACATTTTTTTATCTTGAAACAGACTTGAAAAGCTTTGTAAACGTGCGAAAACCTTTTAGTTCTGCTATTGTGATATGTGAATAGATAACAAAAGCAGTGTGGCAAAAGGAGAAATTGCTTGTGACAAGTAGTTTCTCCTTTGGCTACAATGCTTTTTGAAAATCGTCTGCAGCAAACCGTAAAAATACAGGGTTAGTTGGTAAAGTGTTAATCAAATACTTTTGTAGCGTGGATACGTTTTGTAGATTGTTGGTGGTTTTCATTTTAATTCGAACAACCAAATGTGTAGAGACGCACTGACTGTTTTGAATGTGACATTACTCTATTACGCCATTGGAGGCACTTGTTTAACATTTGTACTAGTGGAGACTTGTGATTGTTTTGACACAATAATTTGAACTCGATTTTAAGCTGATAACAT
Source organism: Cerastoderma edule (assembly GCA_947846245.1). Classification (NCBI taxonomy): domain Eukaryota; kingdom Metazoa; phylum Mollusca; class Bivalvia; order Cardiida; family Cardiidae; genus Cerastoderma; species Cerastoderma edule. Next base: position 26,357,645 of record OX401405.1, read on the forward strand.
GTATGCTATATCTTTACACAGTCGATTTCTTTATAGACTGTAAAGTGTTGACGTCTTCTAAAATGGAAGTGTTCTTAATACTTAGTCTTCGATAGCACCATTTAAATAAAGCTAGTGCAGAAGACGCTATCTATTGGGAAACCCTGACGAAAGAGTTCTAAAAAGAAAGAAAACGGAACAAGCAATGAGATAAAACACGACAATTTGATTTGTATTTGTTAAATGAAATAAATGGGACTCTCTTGATTGATTCCGGAAAAAACACATAAAAAAGACAATCTAGATTGGAGCATATTTGACATATATATACCAGGGCTTCTTTCAAAAAGGTAAAGGAAATGCTCATTTAACGCTTGTTCATCTTTTTAAAACGTCGCCTCCGTCAAACAATTAGTTTTGCTGTAGTGTCATTGTGAGTGTAGGCTTAGCATATCAATGTGTTGACTCAATTAATTTCCCGTTGTAGAATTCTGCAACTCTTCTCTGAAAAGGTTACATGCATCGACACAAAAGTCTTTAATAAAGAAAATAGCAATGCAATCGTTGATATTTATATAGCAGAACCCATTGTGACAAAAAAAAGAAATTGCTCGTCATGAGAATTTTTTTCTTTTGTCACAATTGTTTCTTTATAGTGTTCCTCAGGGGGGTAGTTGTATGGTGTTGAACGCCGTGTCGTTAATATTACAGTTATGTTACGGGTTTCCTGGATTCACCAGTACTAGGCTAGGGCTATGAAGAGACTTTCCAAAGGCGACTCCCCCAAACCAGAGGAGTGCACGGGACTCGAACCCGGAACCCCTGAGTTGTAAGTCCGCAACCTTATCTTCAGATAAATGTAACCGAGAAACTGAATGAGGACAAAGGAAAACCGTGATGTTGAGTCTCTTAGAACGGAAAACGCCACTCCATGTGTCAGATTAATGTCAAAATGATAAAACGCAAATTTACCCTTTACAAAACAGCATTTTTATCGCTCATATTTGGTTTGCAAAACTACAGTTATTGTAGTGATTATATATAGAAAAATATATCCATAGATTTATAGGTTAGTCTTGGGATATCAAGGAAGTGTTTGCATGAGCAGTTTGTCCTTCTCACACAATGCTTTTTAAACTCATGTTAGGTTGTATTAAAAAAGGTCAGACCTCTCTAGATTTGCAGCAGACTTTCTTTTTAACAATCATCCCAGTGGGGTAAATTCACATGGTAACTGTGCATTTAATCTATATTCGCTGAACTCATTCTGTTAACCCTTATAGTGCTGGGTAATTTTCAAAAAATAGATTTTTGTGTCGTCTGTTTTCCAAAACCTAAAATATCTGCTAGGTGATGTTGAGGAAAGATGCTCAGGGTAGCAAACAGGTTAGATCACAGGCCAGCCGCCAGTTTACTTGGCGGCTGGCCTGGATCTAACCTGTTTGCAAAAGCATGAAGTCGGATCCAGCACTATAAGGGTTAAGAGCAGAAACTGTTGTGTATATAGTCTCGTTTCAGTTTCAATCGCATTAACCTTTGTTCGATTTCCATTTCTTCAACGTTAGGGCTCTAAGGTGCCTTGTCCTGCAAGCAAGTCACAGGTCAATCATGTTGCACACTAGGCCATGCAAAATCTGAAATTGTGGGAATGCTGCAGTAAATAATAGGATTCATGCACCCTTGCAAATACATTGTATCGCCTCTTGCCATTGTGAGCTTGCAATATCTAACAGCCATTCTTGTTCTAATCCGATTTTATGGAGGGCATTTGTACATGGGTAGAGCGTCGGCCTGGAGACACGAGGGTCGTGGGTTTGAATCCCGTGAATAGGCTTCCCTCTGCAACCCTTTTTTTAACCAAATTTGGTGCGAGAATTAGTTGTGTATCGAGGAAGCAGAATCGAGCGTGGTTCATCTTACATGTAAGAACTTGTTTCACAATCGATGTAAAAATATATTAGTATCAGCCAAAAACGTCGGGAACAAATAAAGCCCCATAAATTCTCTATTTGGAATGTTCACATTGTTAATGATAGATAAATGACGGTATCTTTATGTGTTTCACATGACCTTTCATACCAGGTGATCGCCACTCGTTAATACGATCTCTCGTTGTTATTTTAGATATTACTCAAATGTAAACAATGAATTTAAAATGGTTGGCACCAAATTTGTGAAAGTAGCACTTTGATAAATAGATAATAAATAGTGCAGGCATTATATTGTCATGATCCTAACGTTTTTAGTCATGTTTCAACACATTTCATCATAACGTGTAACTCATTTTACCCAGCTTTTTCAGTTTTTCTGAGCGTTAGTTTAACTGTTCTTATTCACAATGTTCAGAGGGCATTCGAATGCAATAATATATAAACCTGTGCATGCTCTTGAATCAAAATGTGTCCAATGAAAGTGCAAATGTTTCATATCACCATTTGAAACAGTTTTCGGATGCATGTGTATTAGTTAGATTACTCAATTCTTCGCTTTTGATTAAACGGTTTGATCGGAAATGTAGAGACCATTGGGCTTTCGTTTACCTAAAATGCCCTCTTATTTCAGATAAAGGCAGTGATTATCAAGAGAGGAGAGGATCAATAAAAGATTGAAGGAGACATGGCATCAAGACGTAAGTTTACTACTCTGATTGCTATACAATACGATTGCTTGGTATCCTACGTTACATATAGAATACCCTTAAAGCGGTTCAGAGCGAATAGTTCCGGCCCCGGCCGATGTATACCGAAAACGCCCAAAGTGGTCCGACGAAAGCATCAGTTTCAAAATGGCGGATTATATGTATTCTAACTTAAGGCACATATGCATGTATATCAATCGGTTCAAGAAGCACTAGCGACTTAAGATTTCATTGGCCTCTTCGCAACATGTCAAAGGGAACGTTATTTGCATACATGATAATTGCCTATTTTGACGATAAGTCAAAATACTTGACATAGGTCGTGAAAATATCAGGTAGAGGCGATGGTTGCCGATCGATGACGGAAATATTCGAAATATGTCGAGAGCAATTCCAGCATCAACACCTTTATACGCGGTAATCAATGAGTGAGACGAGCTTTGTCTTTAACCCTTTACCAAACAATAACAACATTTGACCACAGTGTTGCAAACGACTCTGGAAAACATTGTGGGAAAAGCAGAAATTGCTCGGTAAGAACAATTTCTCCTTTTCCCACAATGTTTTCTGCCCTATCAGAAGATAATTTTTCAATTTCATCACGTTTGAAATGTCGTCTGCAAACTCGTTCAAATTGGGACAATCGAAAATTTGTCGTTTGGTAAAGGGTTTAACAATCCGATTGCATTACTGATCCTCTTTTCGCGCCGCTTGACGTTACTTTGCATTTGACATAGTTCCAACTTTTCCATTTGAGTTCGTACGACAACGCGTAGGGATGATGGTGTAGAACGCCACTATTTGAAAACACCGTTTAATATGAAGATACGTATCTGAATCTTTACAATACACACAAAGAAGTCTTGCTTTGTTTGTAGATTTAGCTGCTTATCATCAGTTTTCACATGTTCATCTGATATACGCCGCTTTTTATCATCTTCAACATTTATCATGCTTCAACATCTATTCCGTTTATTAACAGTTTAAAACTTAACACATCATCATTCATTTGAGTCAGAACAGCACCCCATCGTACCTCGTTTAACCTATTAACTACCTTCCTAGTTGTATTAGATTGACAATTCTATAATTTGAAAAGGAACGATAACTCAGTACATATTGTTGACATTGAGCCAATCTAACCAAGGGTTCGTGTTCGTTGTTACCACATGATTATATGTGGATAAAAATTCAGTGAACCCTTGTAGAGAATTTGCATGCCAATGGTACCCTACATCACAAGGCTCACTGAACACGAACTTGCAGACACGCGACTAATTGCCCAGGCAGTGTTCCCTCTTGAAACTAGCTCAGGCATTCCTTTAGTTAATCTTTTCCAGAACAAGTGAAAATTCCTTCAGAAGCAGGAAACCGTTGTATCAAAAGGACAATTGGCTTATTTTGAACAAATTATTTTTGTTACAAAGTGTTGTATGCTTATCGAAAGATTATGCCTATAAATATGGCCAAGTTGTGTCGAATTGATGGAACGTATTAAAACTGTAAAAAGACTCTTTTACCGCTAACTGATCTAACCCTGAAAGGCTAACTGATCTAACCCTGAAAGGGTCAAAGCTCTCCCGCGTTTTACGTCCGCTCGAGTGAACATGTCAACGTTCCTAAAACCCCGATATCTTTATAATCGATGGCAATCCATTTGCATTGGTAAAATCGACCCTTGTCAGCAACAGGTTCTAAGATTGGTCTGCCTAATTAACCGAGAGATTGTAAATTGCCTTATACCAACCCGTTTAACTCTTTACCACCTGCGGACGACATTTTTACGTGAAACAGGCGGCTTCGAAAAGCTTATTTGAATATACGAAACATTCAGGATTAACTCTAACGTTCTCTTTATCAAATTGATGAATTGCTCTCATCGGGCAATTTCTATCACATGTATAGTCAAAACAGTTTAACTTTTTACAGCCTGCAGACAACAATTTTTACTAGAAGCAGACGACTTCTATGCGAAACCAGTGTGGTACAGCCATAGGTCCCCAGATTGGTGCATTTATCAAAAAAAAAGGAATTGCTAAAAACAACAAACATACCCTCGTCGGTACAAACACTGTATCCTCAGATTGTTTTGTCTGTCAGAGCATAATCGCAGAAATCGCATGCGAACAACTAAAGCTAAGGCTGGATGTGTTAACGTTGGTTAACAATGCATACACATCCTCCGAACTGTGAGCGACAAAAATCTGAAGAACGGATAGAATATGATTTTGTCCTAAAACCGTGTTTCTGATTTTGGGTGAAATGCATTCTTTTAAAGGGAAAACAAAGTCCATATGAACATACACTGTTGCAGTTGTATATTTGTTTGAGACAGTTTGTTTGTAGTTTATATATGTTGTTGTCTGACTCATGCTGTATGACCGTTTTAAAATAACAACCGACGAATCCAAGCCCAAAGTGTTGTGAACCGTTGTGGACTGTGGTCACTTATGAACGACCGCAAAATGATCAAACCATACCGATATGGCGGGACATCGATCGGTGATAATCCGATTGTAATTTGATGAACCATCGTGAGCCTATTATTTCCATATTGAGTGCTGGCCTGTATACCACTTAGAATGAGTTGATAGCCAACAAAACACAATTCACTATGACTGTCGCGACGATCAGCCTGTTTGATCCACAAAAAATCTGATCCGGGCGACAATGTATGCATTCTTGTTGAAGATACGTACACAAATCTTCTATGAAACATAACACAATAAAGATACTGAAGGTCTCCTCCCGTATTTGCATGTGTAAACTGACCAAAAGCAATCCTTAACAAGGAAATTTTGAAAGTGAGTAATTGCATTATCTTAAGAATAACAATTGGAGTCACATTGCCCCTCTCCGCATTGGTTTAAATTCCGATGACGCCATTTGAATTACAATAAACAGAACAGAACCTTATGAGAAGATGAGTACCAACGGTTCTATCTGACGTGCCTAGCCTTTATTGGAAGTTGAGTATGAGGTCCTGCTCCATCATCATAAGTCGAGCATCGCTACAAAACTGAAAGTGTGTTGATGTGGTGTAAAACCTATATGAATAAATTAATAAGAATAACGATATTGTATTGGTTGTGCATGACATATGTTGCCGTTTTCCCAGAATGAGTATGGTCGTGGGTTGAGTAATTGACGGTTTACACAAAACTAGAGTTTTTAAATAAGAAACAAATGCATATCTATTGATTTGACCGGACAAAGGCTTGCTTAAAAATATATTACATAACTTTTATTTAAATGGAGGTATAATGCGAACACAGGAAGTGTGATACATGATTGGAAGCATGATCTTTAATTTGAATTATAAAAACGAGGTAAATAGCATTTAATATTTTAAATAGACTGCTTTTATTCAAAACCAATACAGATGATATGATTATACTACAGTACATACATACATTTTGGTATCAACATTTTGAAGTTCTGTGGAACATTAAAACAACAAATACCATTAAATTTATTATGCCAAGTCGTATATAAGAGAGAAAACGAAAACTATACAAAAGTCTTGACGAACACGCGAATCAATGTCCATAGGAATTCGTAAACACATTTATGCTAAGGAGAATACCATATCTGATTTTGCATTCAAATTTCTGCAGTCTTGTATTTCATTTGAACATTTGACTCTCATCAGTATCAAAATTATGGCAATTGGTAAATATAAAGCACATAACTCATTGCACACGTGAAACCATACGTGGTGTAAGCCATTCACAACCACACAATCTTTGATACTACACTTCTTATTCTTATGCAAATGGTTAAAATGGCACTCGTAATAATTGTCTTAGCGAGGACAATGTAATAAAAATAGCCTCAACAGAGAAATTGTAAATAAAAAAAATAGTCATATTTCCGTAGAAACCTTTTGCAAGTGTTTTATAAACAAAGGAATAACTAATGTCTATTTCTTCATGACAACATTCGTAAGGAACGCCGATATAAGGATTCCGCCCGAGAGTCCGACAAGACCCCCGAACAATGGACCCACCGTTGTCATGGCACCGGCACCCGTTCCTATCCCCGCTCCAAGGGCAGACAACTGGTCACATCTGACCTGACCGCGATTATAACGTATACGATAACACCTGTCAAACACCGCCGATTCAGGTTCGTTCTTTATCTTCATATACGTCATCACGGGTCCCAATACCAATCCGATCAGCAAACCGTTCCGACCGGCCCTTGTAATCTTGAGTTTTAGACCGTCCCAGTTCCGCGTCTCCTTTCTAACGAGCGCTGCGATTGGTCCGAATAAAACCGTGCCGAGCAATCCGCCGGCCTGTACCGTTTTCGTGGTCACGTGAATGAACAGTTCTGTAGACGGGTAAGGGATCATTTGCATGTGGTCGTCATCTAGTGTGAGGTTGCACATGTTCTTCATCCATTCGGAACCCATTGTGGATCGATTTTTGGATCGGGAAGCCTTTCTGGAAGTAGATTATGGGGCATTATATCATTATGTTCCCGGAACTTATCATCTTAGCGGAACCATGCTTTAAGATAGAAAAAAATCATCTAGAAGTAGGGTGTGTTTATAACTCTGCAGACATCTTTCAGAATTACATGAGTCAAAACCAACCAACTTGTCTTGTATAACGGATATGATGAAATATGCGACGGTTTGAATGGAATGATGAGTTTTTTTCTCGGCTGAATATCGTTGAGTCATTGCAGCAGACGTTTAAAATGATAGAAATGTCTAGTCTTTAGAAACGTATTGCATGGCCATTCATCAAGGGAAACAATAATTCTATAGCTCTGAGATCCCAAGAGTCAAATCACAATATTAATGGTAAAATATTAGCAATATTAGCACAGGCAAACCATTATAAGATCTCGTGTATTTCAACCAGCGTAGTCTCAATTATGCATAACTTTTTAACCAGATCCTCACTTGATCAATCCCAGTTTCACTGTCATTTAGATTTATTTGATAACGAGTTCTAGTTGTACAACAAAGGCGTCGAATTACGTTTTTTTATGGAATTTTGAGTTTACAGAAGTTCAATTCGGTAAATAGGGAAAGATGGTAATGTAAAGCATATATCTGGATAAGAGTGGTATTTACTGGGTTCATTCATTCTAAACCAACCTTTATAAACTCGGTCGGTAGTGTGTCAGACTACCGAATACAGTGGTCCTGAGTTCGAATCTCGACTCGGTCAATAGTCTTTCAGACGTTAAATGATGCAAATGCTGCATTATTTCATCGTCTTATCAACTGTGTTCATATAAGGAATATTGTGCGGTGCTGGTTAGGAAACATCAGGGGTCCGTTTTACTAAACAAGTTACGGAAAACATTTGCGTAAGTCATAATTGATAAACATGTAGATAGTATCTTCAATGAAAGAACAATATTGTAATGTGACACGTCATTGGAAGCGTCTCGGAGAGACGATTCCAATGATGTGTTACTTTGCAATATTGCTTTGCCCAATATGGATAAAAGCGGAATTGTTGTTTTAGACTTACGCAAATCTTAAGCGTAAACTGTTTAGTAAAACGATACCCTGGAGCATAAATATGGTTACTGCCCAACGTGATGTGATTGAAATGAATGTCGTTAACATCGGTGTAATCTCAAATCTATTTAATCAACCAGTCATTTCTTCGCTAAATCCATTACTGCGTGTACCCGAAATAACAGTATTGCTTTCAGGATTCATATTAACATACACAATATAATATTAAAATTGTATACTTAAAAATCAGAATACAGAATAATTGTGCATGTACTCATTGAAAATATCGTCTAATGACGGTAAGAAAGTGCTTATAAATGCATAAAATTATATAAAATGTACATGAAACACCTCTTATGTGTATCTAGACATTTGAAAGGGACGTGCTTTACATAGTGATGCTTATATTAACTTTTAAACCATTTTCCTTAAATTATATTATAAATTAAAAGCAACGTCAAACGACAAAGTAAATCATCGAAAAAAAACTGACCATTTTGGAAAGGTTTTTTGGGGGAAACACATGTGACAAAAGAATAAATTGCTCATTATGGGACTCTTGCAGCAGAAGCGTCAATATATCACAAAATGGAGCAGAGTTAATCTATCATAAATGGGAAAAAGTGTGTATGGGTGTATTAAAACCGGTTTTGATTCAAACTCGCTCTTAGCCAACCTGTCTATCTCAAGGATCCGATAACAAAATGGGCGATTAGATAAAAGCGTGCAATTTTGGCAACTACGTCAATTTGCGCCTGAATCCTTTTTGTATTAAACAGTTACCGTATACGACAGAGAACCGATTACTAAGCCATGAAACATACAGATAGCGATCTGAAGACTTCACCTAGCTTAATATTCCTGCAATAATAATAAATTGTTTGATAAAGTCAATTTGATTTGAGTGACTGAATCTTTCAACACTGATAAATCATGTTTACTTGAATGCGCAGTGCGTGGTTGGAAAGTCATATTGTACAGTGGCGATGCTATGGGAAAAACAAAAACAAAGAAAGGTGCAGTGATCGTCGCTATATGATGTCAAAAACAAAAAAAAAAGTAAAAATGACCGCCAACACTTCATTGCAATTGTCTAGAATGCTTCAAACTTCAACCAAACAAAGAAAATGTCAAAGATAGGAACGTTGATCGTCATTTTTTTCTCTTAAGTTGTTAAGCTTCAACAAAACAAAGAAAGGTAATAAAAATGACACTCCACCATCAAGCGATGTCGCTGGTGAAACTAATTAACTAAATTAATACAAAAATACTTAGACAAGTATCTCAAAAATACCATCAGTATGGTGTTCCGTGTTTTATTCAGACTAAACTACTGCTTTAAAGGACATAAAACTCTGGGGTACACTAAACCTGGTCATCACTTCACGCATAACCACAAAGACCCATTTCACGATATCGCACCGACACTGCGACTGCGAGCTGGCAAATTTGCACAAGGATTTTGTTGAAAGCATTGCACAGGTTGCTAGCTCTCTTCAAAATTGAACCCTTTTCCAAAATCCCTTCAATTGCACATCGTTGATTTCACATTATTTCATTTCGTGAACGCTCTACAACATGTATACCTTACATTCGCATGTACTTTATAACTGCACACATACATAACTGTATGTACATGTATTTTGCATCAGGGTAAACGAATGGAGTCAAGCTAAATGTTAATAATCATTAAGCCTTTTCATTAACCCTTATAGTGATGGAACCTTCTTCATGCTTATGCAAACAGGTTGGATCCAGGCCAGCCGCCAAATGAATCGGCGGCTGGCCTGTGATCTAACCTGTTGCTACTCTGGGTTTTTTCCTAATCAAATTTAAACAGATATTGAAGGTTTTCGAAAGAAGACGACATAACAATGTATTTTTAGAAAAGAACCCAGCGTTCTAAGGGTTAACTATACTTTACAGCATCTGCCGCACAATACTTTACAAACTGCTGCAGTGAAACTATGATGTGTTCTTTTTGTCACAATATCTACCCAATATATTAACGAAAAAAGTATTCTTTTCATTCTCTTTATCGTCTGCTGTTGCTCACGATATCAACTTGGCACACAATGCCACGATAGTTCCAAGTGAATTTAGCATAACATTCGATAAATATGGTTATTTTGGGGTAAAGTATATACCGATCAGTCACTATTTGAAAAACAATGTACTCGTATACATATGTGCTTACTAGTGTGTTATCAAACCGAAAGTAGGTCGTCCATTACTTTTACATACACATATACATTTCTAGCATGCAGTATGCTAGCGATTATTTCATTATAGAGCATCGGTTAGACTTGAGTATTGAGAAGCAATACATTGGGAAGGAAACATGGTTTAAGTAACATAAAACATTATATTCTATTCTCCTTTCCTTACATCCAATAACACATCCGAAGTCCTAGAAAATGACTTGAATAATTAATTACAAAAGTACCTTTACTTTCATGTTTATAAATATTTCTTACAGAACAAAGTCAATATACTGTAAATAAAAACACTTACCTTTATGTATAAATCAAAATTTGCACACAAATATCACAACTAGACCGTATAAAGGTGTGTTAAAATGATCACGTAGACGTTTTAAAATACCGGGGAAATAACGCTACGACTGCGGTATCTGTTTGAGCCAATGTTTGCTTTATTCTCCGGATCTATTTTTAGAAAATATAGGTCACCCATTTGCTCCCGGTGGAAAGGTCACATGGATACGCACTGACACGGATTAACAATGTTCTTTTATAATTAAGTTCGGATTGATCAGACCCGCAGTTAAATTATATTCTAGCAAAACGCAGAGGTGAACATTATGTCCCCATATACTATTTATGAATTTTCACTTTACCATCTAACGCAACATTTTTGCGCCTTGAAGCAGACGACTTTCTAAAAAAAAAGCATTATGATAAAAGGAAATATTGCTTGTCACAAGCAATTCCTTTTATCTATTTTGCCACAACGCTTTTTCAATCTGTTCACATATCTCAACAGTAGAACTTGAAGGTTCTCATATGTTTTCGAAGTGTTTATAAAGTCGTCCTTAAGAAAATATCGTTTGAAGGGGGTAAAGATTTAAATTGACTCAGAGTAAACTAGAAGGGGACTAGGCCGAAGGAAGGGGTATTTATTTCTGATCTAATTTAATGTTGCTTGCTGATATAAAGGCAACAAGAAGTACATATATATGGGGCTTATTGATTTTGTTAAGACACATTTTGATGAACCTTTTATGAAATATTTTCCCTGACAGAGGAATATCTTCAAAATCTGTTTTAATTCAACCCATCGTCTGCATATCGAGAGTACATAAAAGTAAGAGTATATATAAAGTTGGGTACTCTACTTTAACGGTAAGGATCCAGGACACTTGGCTATCTAACCCACAACGGCGATATTACCTTACTATCTTGTTTGGCGTTTAACGCCATGTTTACAGGTTTTCGGTAATATTTACAAAATTCCTTGGATTCTTCAGTACTCAACTAGCGTTCTGAAATAGATTGAAAACCGAAATTAAACTCCTTAGTTACAAATAGGCATCTAATATTGGTCGACATATAATCCCCATATAGGATTAGTGTTTATGGGAGAAACCGATAGAAACCCTGGATAAGAGGCTGAAAGACATTGACATCGTCTTTATACGTGTATTTTCAGGTTTTAAGATGGCGCTGATACAAATGTGTGTGGAGAAACACAAGCCCGCAAATCTAGTCAAGGCAGAAAAGATGATTTGTGAGGCGGCCAAAAAAGGCGCTAAAATAGTCGCACTTCCGGTAAGTCTAAGGAACATTAGATTATTGTGGCTAAATGAGAATTTGCTCATCAATAACAAGTTTCAATTTTAAAAGAAAATGGTTATTTGAAAGATTAATCAGGGACTGCATAATTAATAAATCCATGTGTTGTGCAAAACAGCAAAAAACGATATCAGAAGAGCATTGAGTAAGTTTTTATTAGATTATAAGTGACGCAGGTTTTTTTGCGAGCTCAATCGGACATCCGGTATGTCAAAGGAACATTCTAATCCTGTGACAAAGTGAGTTTGATCATCAATAACAAATTTCTATTCTTATGGTTATTTGAAAGGCTAATCCGGTACGGCATAATCATTTAAAAGATCCATGTTTTGAGAGAAACAGCAATTATGCGGATATCAGAAGAACATGAAGTAAGGATAATATTAGATTATAAGTGTCATGTTTTTTGCGAGCTCAATCGATTTTCAGTGTTGATTTAAAATCGTACGGTTGTCATCCTCGAGTCCAATGATCCTTTACAAGGTTGTCTATAATATAACGTATTCACAGCAATAGAAAGTGTCGAGACTTATATCAAGCAATCAAAGTGAGCAATAATTAACGTTACATGAGCATTTTTCCTACGTTGATTGGATGGCGTATGATATTTAGTTTCAAACTTGCAGGCAGTTTACAAAGCGGACTTTGAACTCGAGACAAAATGTATTTTCAAAGGATTCTCTATTTTCTCTCTATTGATAACTCTCATCCCGAGATATTCAATTGTGGCTCAGTCGACACCGATCATGTTAGTTTGCTCTTTCGAGAAACTTAGATGTTTATTTAAGAAAACAGACTTATAATTTTCTCTGTGTTTGGCGTAACATAACCTTCTGTTTCCTTCTTAATTTTCCTTAATAACGACTGTTTCCAAAATACGTGGTATCAGTTGAAAAGTCATTGAAGATGGAAATCCTTTACTTTGTTGGTATGGATGCGTATTACTATATGCATTGTATCTGTTGGTTAAAGTGTTCTCCAAGAACATAATTAACAGTTTACACATGACTTAATGTATAACGTGTACAAACGGTGGTCAAAGAAAGTTTCCTCGACACTTTCTTTTAATGAACGTAAATTGTCCCTCAAGACCTTTACTTGTATAAGTTTCACATAAGTAACACTGAGTAGCATTTTCATCTACATGGACATGAAATCTCGGGTATCCCGTTTCCCTTATTATGGAATTCATGCCGATGGCACGAAGCCCAACTGTAGTGAACCCTTCGCGTTTGGGAAGGGCTCGCACTATAATTGCGTTGACCTTCGATATTTTTCTTTGCATCAAGTTTCTTTAACCCTTTACCAAACAGTAACGACATTTAACCACTTTGTTGCAGATGACTCTGGAAAACATTGTGGGAAAAGGTGCCACTGCTCGTAAAGAGCATTTTCTCCTTTTCCCACAATGACTTCTGCCCAATTGGAAGATTATTTTTCGATTTCACCACAGTTTGAAATGTCGTCTGCAAACTCTTTCAATTTGGGACAGTCGAAAATTTGGTGTTTGGTAAAGGGTTACGAAAAACTCTTGTATATACCATCCTGTTCGGCAATTTCATTAATCAGAAAAACTTAAGATATAAAATTGGGTACCCTCTATTTCAAATGACTTTTCAGGAATACTTCACGTGCTGGATGGATCCAAAGTACTTCATAGAAAACCAGGAACCATTTCACGGACCAACAACAGAGATGTTGAGTCGAGCAGCGAGGGAAAACGACATTTATCTTCTTGGAGGTTAGTATTTTACACAGTTCTTTTTCTGCAGTTAATTCATTGAATGTTTTTGGTATCTAATTGACGCCATGACTAAATGATCGGCTAGTAAGAGTTCTTAATTAGAAGTCAACAGACTTTTTCCTGTGTTGGTTAGAATTCTGATAAAAGTGGATTTGGTTTTATCATGCCAGGCCATCTCCCAGCTGACCAACTGGGTGCCGGTGGTTCCATCCAGATTTACCCAGTCCGTTTGGGTATAAGGTATTTTTTTCACAGATAAGAGGAAATTTGGAAAACAGAAACTAATTTCTTTTAAACTGTGTAAAAACTGTACATTCTGTAGCAAACAGGTAAGATCACAGGTCAGTCGCCAATTCACTTGGCGGCTGGCCTGGATCAAATCTGTTTGCATAAGCATGAAGTCGGTTCAAACACAATAAGGGTTAACCCGTCATTGCGTTTGAATTGTTTGACTTGGCAAATGGTGTTATCATCTATCATATTGTGTCGTCATTCTCCATTCCACACAGGAACGTTTCCTGAATCCATAGAGAACTCGGAGATGCATTACAACACGAGCGCTATTTACAACCGCTCTGGAAAACTGATGGATATCTTTAGGAAGGTAGTGTATTCGTGAATTCTAAATCTTTTTGTTTCTCATGTATTTTTTCTATCATCACTAACTACTTTCGTACTTTGCTTTTGTTTCGATTTCCTATCTTAATGAGATTAGTAAAGACAGGTTGTGTAGTTTAATTTATCTCCATTTAAAAAAGTAAAATAGCAAGCCTTTTTATTATAATGTATGTTTAAAGATTTAAGACCGATAAATTCATTCCCGTTTCTTAGTTGAAAGTAATCTCGGTAGACAATTTTAATTTTTATAATCTCTCCTCTATTAGAATAGACGTTATTGTTGGTTTAAAGGAAAGAGCCTTTTAGAGCAAGTTATGTTCGTTTACTACTGTAACATCAAATTGTATTTCCAGAAAACACGTTTATATCAGTTCGAATGGGGTCGTTTGAATCCCCTATGTAAAAACTGTGTACGCTTTGCTTCTACTATATAAAGCTGTTTAGATGTTGGCGCTTAGTCAAAACACAGAGAGTATTTCCATCCAAAACGTGGATTGAACAAAGTAAATCACGGCTTATAAACCAAAATGTTTCTAAAGATACATTTGTCAAGTAGAGAAAATGCGCATACAGGCAATTTCTCCAGATTCGTAACAGTTTCCTGTTTCCTCTACTCTAGTATAGGGCGTAATAGAGGGACGATGTTATTAATTACGGCATATGAAGCTACCTCGGAGCTAATGACGTTTTGAAGGATTCTTTGAAAACGTTCTTTTACGTAAAAAAACGTCTTCCAAATGAAGGTTTTGTAAATTGGTGTTTTACAGTTGCATTTGTTTGACGTAGATCTTGGACCTAGGATGAAAATACAAGAGTCCGAGCTAAATATTCCTGGCAATAAACTCACGACCCTCGACACAGGTAATTTGATTTCCAAGTCTAAATTACATTGTATAACATACTGTTTCTTATACACAATCCGGTGAAATAACTACAGAGCTATTCAAAATGCTCCTTCGACATATTGAGTCATTCTTGATTATTTCTGTCAGGATGTGTTGATGTTAGAATGAACCAAGATGATCTGCGAATAACGTTTCATGCAAAAATTGGCGTTAAGTCTTAAAGTAGCCTGTAGTAGGAAAGTTGTTCGCGTGATAAGTTCCCTGCTGGATTTCGAAACATTGACCGAGTTTAGATATCGAAATCGTTGTTTACACAGAAACATAGCTTACATGCCGGAGAATTAGAGGCAGACGAGTATAATGTCGTGATACAACTCAACTGTGTTTTTCGAAATATGTGTCAAATATAAATATATAAAACATGTTTACCTATTTATCTTAATTTCAGAGGTTTAAGTGAAAAGGAAATACATTATGTCAAAAACCACCAAATCCTTTTTGGTTCATATGTATGATAATCATCGTGAGGCAAATTGAAAGCAATTAATGTTTTAACTGTATTCAGCTGCGTATAAAATCTTACAAGGATACAATGATTGATTGGTGAATTTTTAAAATAAAGATTTTGAAAGCTGAAAACGAACCTTTAGGAACACTCATATCATAATGGAGTCTGTTGATGTCGGTAACTCGTGTATGACGATCGACATTCTTTCGTTTCAGAATACTGTCGTATAGGTTTCGGAGTGTGTCTAGACTTGAGGTACCCAGAAGTGGCGAGGTTATATGCTGAAAAAGGTAAAAACGAATGCTGTCTTGAATTTCGACTATCTACTTTCTAATATAATTCGCTACTTCGCAAGTAATTTATAGTCAAATATGCCTTGCGCAGAGAAATATGTCAAACATATTTTGCGTTAGAAATAGAAAAAAAAAAGTTGTGGTGTATAACAATGATTTTGGCTTTGGCGTCCCATGCACACAACTAAAAAGTTAAACGTCGACGTTACTACAGGTGTGCGCTTATAAACCCAAACCTCATTTGATATAAGTATTTAGATGACGAACAGCTGCTCCTGTGGGTCTCATAGTTAGCATTGGGCATCATGAACAAGAGCATTCTACCTTCTATTGTAAAGCACGTGTCTGTTCGATTCCTGACATGGTGCTTTGTAGTTTTCATGCATGGAAATTACAACAAGAGTCTCTAACCTTTATTCTTGATTTAGCTCTAATGTATGATATAAACGTTTCTGTCACCATGGTAATCTCGTCATCATATTCTACCATTGACTATTATAACTCTCATTTGATCAATTTTAGCTTATGTTCAAATCTTTACAAAACCCTATTATACAATAAAATAAAGACGAGAAGTAATTGGTTCTAACGAGCAACGCGTCCTTAAGACAGACGAGACCTACGTTGACAGTATATTCGGCTAAACTGGCACACTCATTGTTCCGACAGGTTGTCATCTCCTGGCCTATATGGGCGGTTTTAGCACCACCACTGGTCCCGCCCACCTGGAGATCCTACAGCGGGTTCGAGCCGTCGATAACCAGCTGTTTGTGGCCAATGTGGGTCCGGCAACGGACGAGAGACAACCGTATGTAACCTACGGTCACAGCGGCATTGCTGACCCGTGGTAAGCACTAAGCATTGAATCTATTGTCTAGGGTCTTCTTAAGAGAGAGAGGAAGAAAGCAGTGAGCAAGAGATGGGTTACGTTGACAATTTATTATTTTGTAAATGTATTGTTTGAAATGACGATGAACTGTATTTGTATAAGTCAAATAAAATCATATGTATTCTGATTCGGATTCTTTAAAACCAAGTGATTGAATCACACTTTGATATGGATGCTAATTTATCATTTCAATTCAATTTGATTATTTATTCCACAAAATCAGCCAAGCCATGCGTTTGGCCATAAAAGTTAATTAAAATATGATAACATAACAAATGATACACGTTTAATGTATCTACAAGAATATTCAAACAATACACATATAGATTTACGCTCATATATATCTAAAACAAATAAACATCCATATAAATCCTCCCACAGAAAATATTGCCAGTGGATACGACCATATGGTATTCAGGATTTAAAGGCAATCTGTATATTTACACTTTCAAGTGAGATGAAGTCCTCATAATAACGCGAATAAAAACTGGATTTTTCTTTTAAAAACTAGACAGTTGGTCCGGGACATAATTTAGATTTACAATATTCAATTTGTTTTATTCGTAATAGAGGCCTCTGGCCCAATAAGCATACAATTCACAATATCGAGCAACAGAGGAATGGTTTAACAATTTGTGCTCTCTAGAAAACAAAAAACATCTCGTTATGACGTCGTCATTGTTAAACATGTATAAAGCAGGCAATGCATCAATAAGTCAATCATTATTTCTTGAAATGATTTATACCATATGAAATATGATAAGTACGTTCGTACATTTGGTAAATTTTCAGATCGATATAACAATGACTTTAAAATATTTAATCTGGATTCAGAACTAATTGCAATATCAATGATGTGTTAAACTTATAAATACTGAAATGGCAATGAGATATATACGTCGACATCATAAAGTTTGCTGTTTAAGGCAGTATGTTTTTCCGTCAGATAGTATAGACCTTCCTTTCCTATTTCAGGGGAAATATGGTAGCGAAAACTGGGTCGGACGAGGACATTGTTTATGCGGATATTGGTAAGATATCTTACTTTAACCCTTTACCAAACGCCAAATTTTAGACAATACCAAATTGAAAGAGTTTGCAGACGACATTTCAAAATGTGTTGAAATTGGAAAAAAGTTTTCTTAATGGGTAGAAAAAAGTGTAGGAAAATGAGAAATTGCTCGTCACGAGCAATTTCTCCTTTTCCCACAATGTTTTCCAGAGTCGTCTGCAACAAAGTCATTAAATGTCGTTATTGTTAGGTAATGAGTTAAAGGGATTATCTCATAAAATTGTCGGTGTATTGGTCAAACGTTAGAAAAAGTGTGGAAGCATTCCTAGTCACATTTTCTGACTGTCCCAAATTGAAAGAGATTGCAGACGACATTTCAAATGTGACGTAATTGAGAAATAGTCGTCTTCTGATAGGGCAGAAAACATTGTGGAAAAAGGAGAAATTGCTCGTTAAGAACAATTTCTCCTTTTCCCTCAATGTTTTCCAAAGTCGTCTGCAACAAACTGGTCAAATGTCGTTATTGTTTGGAAATGAGATAATTCAATACAATTATTTTTCTATTCTGTACTCCCCAGATCTCGACCGTATAGAAGAGATACGACGCCAAATGCCTTTGGAAAGTCTCCGGCGTAATGATGTCTATAAGACCATAGAAGTGAAGAAGGAAACTCCTGTCTGATGCGTCGACTGTGAACATTAGTGTACATAGTGATGGAAAAAACGTTAAATACATGACTACGAAACAGTATTTAATTTCCTCAACGATGTTTCCGGAATCCGGCTATTCTGGTCTGTCGCATGACTTTGAATCTTTGGGCAAACTGCATGATTTTAAAGAAATTTCTAATAGGGAATGTGCCTTTTATGGGTCACTGTTATATAAAGCAAAAAAGGCCATGATTAGCCCTGAAAGTCCACTAGAGACATCGGGGTCAATATAATGAAAGGCAGGAATGGCGAAATCTGATTTTGATTTATTCATCAGTAAATGCCAAATAGTGTTCCTGTACTTGTCCGTATAATGGTTATATCGTATATTGCATTCAACATCCGTCCGTTAAGGCGTTCGGACAGGCTGGGCATTATGGACAACTGATTTTCCAGCCCTTAGGAGTGTATTTCTGACGAACAAAAAAATGGACATCAGGACAAAGTTGTAAATGGCTAACCAATCAAGTCGTATGATGAGGATTTCACATAAGGCATACTTGAAGGAAAATGCTGAAAGCTTCACTAATCATCCAATATGGTTGTGATATGTGTATGAATTTGTTGTATTATATTGAACGTTTAGTAGAAGAAATAAATATTCAATAAATGAAAGCAGTGTTTACCATGACGAAGCGGTATCATGAAACAGTACAGGGGAAAATTATGTCTGAACACAAAGCTTGTCTACCATAGGCGTAGGAGCGTTTTCAAAGAATAAATGTTCCTAAACTTTTTCATGACTATTCATACATTTACCAATTCGATAACATTTTAAGAATTAAAAGAAAGCGTATGAAAATGTGTATCTTTTAATAACAAAAAAAAAGAAAAAAAAAGGATATGCCAGGTCTCGCTCTCACGCGGAAATCAATTGTATTGATCTAAACAAAAAGTAGCAGCGACCAGGCTGTCACAGCCACGGATTCAACTGGACAAAGTGTAAAATTATTGTTTAAGTTTTAGCTAACCCGATGTGTTCAGATTGCCATTTGCGATGATGACGTCAAAAAGATTTTAGTTATTGTTCGTAACAAAAGGCGAATTGGTATTAGATAAAGCACAAAAAAACATATTTATTTTTATTCTGCTGTTAAATTTCGTTTCTTTCATTTTTCTTTACAAATATCTTCATTTGCCATTGTGAATATTGGGGGCAAAGCATACTCTGCCCCCATCTATTGGCCGGGCCCCCTTGCCCCCGCTCCTATGCCTATGTCTACTTACTTGGCGTAGGAATACTAAAAGCAACAACGTAGCAGATGTGGGTGAAAACTGTCGTGTTGTACCTTTCGTCACAGCGGTTTCTATCCATTTTGACAAAGTAAACGTTACATTTCCTGTTCTGAGTAACGTCAGCTGTAACTTTCAACTTCGACCTGTATGTATCGTCCATTCAATTGGTTGCGTAATTAACCAGCCATTGCCATCTGAGCTTGATGATCAGAAACAATACCTTCCACCCTCTGTATGTTCTTTAACTGATCGGCAGAGAAATTAGTCTCAAATAAAGCAGATAACAGCAATAGTAAAAGCCTATACGTTTTGTCCCACCCAATATGTGTTCAGATATAGAAGGGGAATAGAAAGAAGAGAACAATGGTTAGAACTAAGAAGTGAGAAAAGAAAAATGTAACATTGTGATAGGAAGGTTGGTCGTACTAAATAGGTTTATGTTTAATACTGCGTAATGTCGTTGTCATTAAATTGTATATTATATAGTATTTACCGAAAATAAAACACTGCCAATGAATAGTTTCGATTTTTTATTTAACTAAAATATCAATGCTATGCACACATGACAAAAATAGCTCCGCTAGTCTTTTTTCGGCACAAGGGAGACAACCACTGCTAGCTAGTGATATAGTAATCTACTAGTTGTTTCCCCTACATACCCTGGTTACGAGAATATTTGCGATATTAGATTTGCGCAAGTTAATTGGATTATTTTGTATTTATCTTTGTGTTCTTTACTAATCTATTTCTATTAGATGTGCGCAGGTTATTTGGTTTACTTTGTATTCATCTTTGTGTTCTTTACTAATCTATTTCTATTAGATGTGCGCAGGTTATTTGGTTTACTTTGTATTCATCTTTGTGTTCTTTACTAATCTACATGTATTTCTATTAGATGTGCGCAGGTTATTTGGTTTACTTTGTACTCATCTTTGTGTTCTTTACTAATCTATTTCTATTAGATGTGCGCAGGTTATTTGGTTTACTTTGTATTTATCTTTGTGTTCTTTACTAATCTATGTCTATTAGATGTGCGCAGGTTATTTGGATTACTTTGTATTTATCTTTGTGTTCTTTACTAATCTATTTCTATTAGATGTGCGCAGGTTATTTGGTTTACTTTGTATTTATCTTTGTGTTCTTTACTAATCTATGTCTATTAGATGTGCGCAGGTTATTTGGTTTACTTTGTACTCATCTTTGTGTTCTTTACTAATCTATTTCTATTAGATGTGCGCAGGTTATTTGGTTTACTTTGTATTTATCTTTGTGTTCTTTACTAATCTATTTCTATTAGATGTGCGCAGGTTATTTGGATTACTTTGTATTTATCTTTGTGTTCTTTACTAATCTATTTCTATTAGATGTGCGCAGGTTATTTGGTTTACTTTGTTTTCATCTTTGTGCTCTTTGATAATCATTTTCTTTAATTAATTGCACATTTGCGCGTTTTCTCATATCAAAACTATATCGAATCCATCAGTGCGGCATAACACTGCTTCCTGGGTAACTTAAAGTTTGATGTCTTTGCAAAAATGTTCACGACAGGGGCTTGAACCCGTTGATGCAACTAAACTAATACTAGACGCGTACCGACCTAACAATGCAAACCAAAAAAACGAAACAGCTTGATAAATTGATAAAGGGTCATTATCAAACCTAAAGATGGCGTATGATGAATGAAGAAGAAATCACTGTGACAAAAGGAGAACTTGCTTATGACAGCTTTGCCTTAAATCGTAAGATTTATGTGTGTTATATACAGTAGATCTCAAAAGTGATGCCATGCCTTTTGACTGAATTATATGTCAATACTTTTTAAGAATTAAAAACAATCTAATTTAACTTTTAATGACTATACTTATCCTACATCGGTACAGCTGTTGTTCACTTTAAAAAGAATTATTTTTATCTTCTAAATTCCCTCACATCTTTGAACAGGCAACTTTGAACAGAAATAAAATGTTTTTGATTTTAGGAAGGTTTTATTTCATAATATATTTCCCTTATTTCTAATATGGTCGGTATGCATTCGATTCAGAGTTTTAAAATCATTTAATATGGATCAATGACCATTTATAACGAGATATATACGCCCACATTAACAAGTACGATTAAACATATTCCTGCAAGCGTACATTGTGTATATGCGTCTTAAATGAGACATCTCATTTAATGGTGAGCTCAACCTAAAACTTCAAAGCTTTGCAATTAAGCTTACCACCGCTTCAAAACGAGCGAGAAAATGATACCCCGTCATCAACGAATCTGCCCTTGTAGCTAAACTTTTGTAGTACGGTTTCCATAGAAGTATGGTGTAGTCTTATTTTCACGCCAATAAGTTCTTCTGACAAAGTTGTTTAGCGGATAGTTCAATATTTTAAGGTAAGACCTGGGTAATGAAGAAAGTCAGAATAACAAAATTAAAGATTTAACAAAGCAGATGCCATTTTAAAATTAAGTTTCATATTACCAGAATCTTTCCTGGATTAGAATTTGTATTTGCCTACTTCATTTATGAAATTTTGATTTTAATGTGAAAATTAAAATTTAAAGGGAGGTAATTAATATGAAATAAATAACAAAATCGTTGATATTCAAAATGAATAAATATAAATTCAAAATCAGACAAATTTTTAAAACTGGATCGGTGAATGTCTTCTAAGCGATGCATATTTCATGAATTACGTTTAAACTTATTCTTTTACCGAAGAAATAACCAGTTTTCCATTTCCCAGGTCTTACCTTAGTCGCAATAACTTCATCAATCTTCAAATATGATACAAGCCGAGTGTTGACTCGAACTCAGTATCAATGAATTACATGTCGGACTCTACACTTCAATTGGGATAGAAATCAAAAGAGCAAACTAAACAGATTTTTTGTAATGTTTCTTTTATTTTTGTTAAAGTTATGTACAATGTACATTCACATACAAAATAGTCACATTTCATTTGAATAAGCACTTTTACACATTCGTCCATTCATACTTCTATCTTTTTAATACATTATTTATAACTCTACTTGAATATCCCCGCGATTTTTCTTCCATACACTTAACAGCATCTGTCAATAGCAGTGGTCTAGGTAAAGATGGATATTAGCCTCTATTACACGCGATATTTAAGAACTAATTGTTTAATCCTATGTTGTGGTTACTCATTAGAATCTGGTCGTGGTGATTTTTATGAGTACAGACAACATAGGGTTTAAAGAAACTATAAAGAAGGTAGCTTGAAGTAATTCACCCATTATCTGGACCCCTGTTCGTAAGTATACTTTATTCATTCGTCATAAATCCTTTCTTTTCATTCTTTCTTGTCATATCAATAACATTTATATACAATTGGATTTCTATGTCCGTGAAGTGGGAGCGAACTGCTATACATCAGTTTACGTTAAGAAACCGAGAATTTAACCATGCTCACATTCTCGAATAACATAAAGCATAAATAACAAATTACATGTACATAGATATATTAATCAAACATATGATAAATTAAAAGGATATGTGCATTCAGTGTTGTATCTCTTATGTATATAAATCTCACAGAATTTGTTAGTTTGTGAATAATCCAAAGTTTAAGCATTAACAGACGTATCCATGTACCTTAAAGAAATAATGTGCGATGATTTATGGACATGAGCATTAAAACATTAGGCAAAATCTCTTTTTATCTGCATTTATCTAAAATGTGCGTAAAATCTATCATAAATAGCATAAATTAGATGACATGGATGTTCATGTAAAGTTAGATAAAACATGAACATATTGAGATCGCATGCTGTGTGCGTTAAACAAAGTTATCATCCTATTTCAAACGACCGTGCGCACGCATGTGGTTGCACAACACATGTTCCTTTGCTCACACTCTAGCAAGATTACGGACCAGAAAACCAGTGATCAAGCGCCCGTGTGCGCCTTGTAGTTTGACCAGGGCCCAGGTAATAATTCGATACAGGTATTGGGTATCACTGGGTGGTGACGGCACATGTTACCATGTTGCACAGTTCAGATAAGGTCATCAGTAACACATGTCACCCGTTCTAACATGGTGAACTAATACCCCGGACGTTTTGTGCAACAGTTGTAGATAATTGATTTGATGGGAACCACATGTATCTGCCAAAATATCAGCATCAGTTCACTTGATGCTTAATTCTGGAGTAGGAATGCCCTATTTAGAGGATTAAAGAAAATTATGATAAGAGATAACTTTGCTCGATATGGGCAGAGTCTGCCTTTGTCAGGAATTGCTTTTTTACATTGGTACCTTTGTTTATCGTGAATGTGGTGATACATCATTTATGAAAGGATCTTGATTACGTTACGATGCTTTTTTTCTAGATTCTCATTTATATATATGTTTCCTTTCATATACATATATTCAATCGCGGACATATATAACGTGAAGGGTTATTGCAACACTGAATGCACACACCGACAAATTACCAGAGACATGAATAATAGAGACCTCACATTATACATTATAGATTAATACAAGGTCTCTATGCACATGGACTCTCTGGTATCACTTGATAAACTTTATACAATTCTATATGAGACTCAATTTCCTCCGCACCGCATCACTGCAAGTGATTTGTTAAATACTAAATACAAATTACAAAACTTAATAACATATAAAATTCATGTATATTGCACACGCAAACGTATCTTCAATCAAATACTACTCTACAGATGGACGTTCCGAAGTGAATCTATGTTAGAATGAGATCGTGTTGGGTACCAAACAATAAACATCATTTTGGTTTACACTATCTTTCATTTGTACGTATTTCAAAGCATCCGTAAGACATGACTTTTGAAAAAAAATGTGTTAAAAGTAGTAATTGATTGTGGCAAGAAATTACTACTTTCATCACAATAATTTCATAATCAAACATCAAAGTAAAAAGCATTCTTAAAACTTAAATGTAAAGTTCAACTATGACTTCCAAGTTGGGTAAAGTCCAGTCTTTCAATTAAAAAGAAAATCTTTAAATGAAGGTTATCAATGTTCTTCCACGATTGCATGAGTACAAATGAGAAATAAATTAAAAAATTAAATAAAATATTGCACACTTGTTGATTAGACCACAATATGGAGCGGTCGACTACTGACTCAAAATCCCAATGATCCCGTACCGGAAATGATGTCATTTGATACTAAATATGGATGTGAAAATGGATTTGATTGGTTGCTTTCAAAAATATGACAAAAGTTAATGGCGTCATTGGGATAGGGACATTATCGTTTTTCTGTAATTGCACCTTTTAAAATATTGCACACATATATCATTCATAAAATAAGTTCAAACATATAATGTTCAGTTTTACTTCGTTCTTGATAATATTCAAAACTGATACTATTGAACATTCTGATGAACTGCATCAAGCAAATCGGGACCTAACCACAATGTCCGCTCATGTCTTACCGATGTTTATTAAAGAAGATTTATAATGCATTTGAAATTAACCTTTAGCTTTTAACCAAAAGACAAACTTACTTTGTTCTCATTTTATAAAATGACGTAAGGTAGAAAACCCATAAGTCACCATTTTGAAACTCATTCCGTCGTTGGATTACTTCGGTCATTCTCGGTGCACATCGGTCGGGACCGGAACTATTCGGATTAATCTGAGAAACCATCGTGGCAAAATGACGAGATCCGGTTTGCATGATGCAGTTTTGAAAGAATATTGCATTTATTCCAAAATAAATAAAATGGAAAAATGGAAAATGGAACTACCATACATCATATTTTAGAATATTGACAAAATAAATTGCACATTTATGTACTAGGCTCCTAAAAATAAAACAAAATGTAAAACATAACTAGTCGAACTAATTTCATTCAAATGCATGGTAATACTTAACAGTAGACGGATAACACATTCATCATGACAAACTCATGCATTCTTAGCAAATAAACACATTCATTCATAATTGCACACATTCATTCATACCTGTACTCATAGAAGTAGAAGGTGGACACATTTATACACACATATATTTGCACGTACGCAAACATGTACCAAATAGTATTTATCAAGTCGAAATGATTTCATTCCAAGACATAATAATAACATACAGTAAACGGTTTGTACATTCGTCAAAGACAACCTCATGTATTCATTACAGTTGAACACATTCATTCATGACCGCACGCATTCATGTATTATGTGCACCCATTCAAGTAGGGGAAGTGAACATATACACACATACATTTACTCGCAAAAATGTATATCAAATTACTACTATTACGTGCGTTTATTGACCCTTATAGTGCTGGGACCGACTACATGCTTATGCAAACAGGTAAGATCTAGGCCAGCCGCCAAAGAAATTGGCGGCTGGCCTATGATCTAACCTGTTTGCTACTCTAAGTATATGTCCTTATAAAAGATTAAGCAAATATATAACGTTTAGGAAAGCAGACGACACAAAAATCTATTTTTGAAAATTACCCAGCATTCTAGGGGTTAATACGAGCACATAATATAATTCACTCTTCGCACACAATCACCTTGTAATACACGTTCAAAAAACACATGACATTCACAAATCATCATAACTTCTTTCATTCCTAACATTCGACAAATATTATCAATGACATATAATTTAAATAAATAATTAAGATATTGCACGGTCCGGCCCGAGTTAGTTTTTGACGACACATGTATGCCGTTTCATCTACAAACTAGAATGTACATATGTATTTACACTACTCACTACGTCCAGGCTTCGAATATGCAAGTGTTTCAATGTTTGGGCGAGCTTAGCCCTTATATAGTGCTGGAACCGACTTCATGTTTATGCTAACAGGTTAGATCCAGTCCAGCCGCCAAGTAAATTGGCGACTGGCCAGAGATCTTACCTGTTTGCTACTCTGCGTATCGTTCCTTGTTAAAATTAAGAATATAGTTAATGTTTGGAAAAACAGGCGATACAAATATCTATTCTTTTTAGAAAATTACCAAATATTCTGTTTTTTAAGTTCAATCAAAGGACGAATACGTTTTTTCTGGTATATGACAGGTAAATAATCGACAGAGTCCAATATTGACCAATCAGATACCAGAATATGAGAGACGACTCCTGTGTTATGCATCGAACACATACAGCGTACTCTCTGCCTGGTTATTCATTCAACAAGAAGTAATGATATACAAATTTGTAATAAATATGACTAGAATATCTCATCCTTTAGGAAAGAGTGTTTCCATTATTACATTTTTTTTATGAAATATATATATACAGCAATTATAAATAAACATCTTTAAATAAATTGAAATTCCAATCATCGTTCATTCTCTAACACGTTCATTCAAAAAGACAGATTTTCTTGCCAATGTTGATGTAAAAGTATAAAATAGCCAAAGTTCTTATTGAATTTGTCGTTATGTGATTTTTTGATGAGGTTTTCGTTTAGTCAAAATATTCTTAAATGTCGCCAACTGACAAAGCGACAATTTCGAAGATCAGTCAACAAAGGACACTCAAATCGGAATTCCCGATTCAAAAAGAGAAATCCGTTACTAAATCTGGAACGAGTCAAGTTCAAATTCTAACAAACCCGACAGACGACAAATAGTGCACCAGGTGTTACAGAGAAATCAATAGCGTTCCACATGAGACAAAAGGCGTGGACGGGTATTGATCGTTTTTCCTGAATAACGGCTGTGGTTCGTACGACAGCCGGGACACAGTCTGGGCATTATTAATTCATAACTAGGCAACGGTTTTCTACATGAATCAAACAAAGAACAGCTGATGCTGGGGATTTCTTTTTCTTTTTTCAAAAATTGAAATAACCGTTATTCTTTCTTGGCTTTGTCTGGAAATGAATTCAAGATTATTTGAAAATGAACTGAAAACAGATTTGAATTGCTTGTCCCTGGAAAATACTTTAGCACTGAAAAGCGATTTTGAAAAGGTATTTGGAAAGGTAACAAATCCAAAATGGTCATGAGTTCGAATATATTATGTTATCTTTATCCATAAGGTTTATGTAAACCAACTTTGTATCCAAATAAGGAAAAGGCATAAGAGCACCATCGATTAATGGGGAAAATGGAAACCTGATTGGAAAGACATAATTGTTATTTTTTACCGAATGATTCGACATAAAATGGCCGTTTTACGAAGAATGAGTTTACAAGAAAAATCTTATCCTTATCAATATGGTCAATTGAAAGACAATCAAAATCCATACACATCATATCGAAACAATGGATCACATACAAAGAGGTAACATATTACACCTAAGATTGTTTTTCTGATTTCTCCAAAACAATGGAGATATGGAGTTTACTTAAGAGATTTGAGTCTTGTAAAAAAAAAAGGTTTTTCAGAAAATCGGTATAATCCATCCATTTTTTTTTTCAATAATTATTTTAAGGGTCGTCAGTACTAATCCCGTAACATTTCATCATTGAATAAGCGACGCAAAGACAGTAAACACGTATTGACGCTTATTTTGTCTTTTAAGGAAAGGTTACGTTGTTGTTGTTGTTATTTTATTGAATTATTTATTTTTCAAGAAAAAATGTATTCGATTTTCTTTAAATCTCTCTTACAACACATGCATCCAGACTATCCTACCAAAATAGCATTTATAAAACAATTGCACCAATCCGAAATTATATACAAATAAGTTTTACATATAAATAAATTATTACTAAAATGTACATGTATTCATAATTAATTTCTTTATGGGTTAATTGAAAGCAGACGAAATTTTAATAATCCATCCGTTTGACAATAACATCAACAGGGTGATTATTGAAAGCAATTTGACATTGGGAGAAATTGTTCCATATATGAGCGAAAATTTCGTTTCGGTAAAATGGTTTTAGATTATAAAAAATACCGTCTGCTGCAAAAACTCATCGACTCTTGTCTCCATAAATAAAGAAAGGGCTCACATGACCCTCATTTTAACTAAAATAAATACATGATTGTTAAATATCTAAGAATATGATATATCTACAGCATACCTGAATGTCACATGTTACAAACTAAAACTGTTCACCTGTACACGTTCCACATCCTGTCACCGCAGCGTGTCCTTCAGGAACCGTCTCATCCGAGTCGGCAATGGTAGCGAGTCTATCTGCTTCTCCTCCTTCAACTTGGCAATAATGGCGGCCCGACAGCGATCCTGTAGACTGTGGTACAAACGTCGTCGGCGGCCCAGCGCCATTTCCGTCTTGGCCGCCGTTGAGCACACGATGGGGAACAGATCTTGGTTAACACGATTGAGTCCGGTAAAGGCAACACCAAGTGGCTCGCCATCTTTGAAATAGGAGAGCGTTCCTTTGTCCCACTCGAACAGCATTCCGACCGTGGTGGCCTCGTTTTCCCGGAATGGTTTGGTGTAGGTCCAGCTTTTTCCGTGGTGCCATGCCACGCCCTTATGGGAGATCCCCCAACTCTGGTCGTCCTCTCCCACCATGTTAATGAAGGCGTCAACGTGTAACCGGGCCTTTCTTGTGCCAATACCGAACATCATACTGGTACCGAACAGTCTCTGGGAGACTCGAACCTCCCAGTAGTGGGTACCGCTGTTGAGACACCGAGTACCCCGTACCCCCGCCGTTCCGTTAGACCAGTTCGGGTGGAACAGCGCTGTCTGGTGACGTTTTCCCGTCAGCTTCACCTCGTGGGATTTCTCCTTCCGGTTCCAGGTCCAGAAATCGTCGCATCCTTGGAGAAGTAGCGGCATCAGCTCCCGCTGGACCATCTCTGCCGACAGGCAGGCTCACCCTCCCGCACCGTCTATACAACACAACCTAGCACAATGGACGACGGAGTTCTTGCGTATTGATTTCCACTGCAATCTCCAGTCGCTATTGGTACTCGGATTCTGAGTCAACATTAAACTTCAGAATCAATGTCTCAACGGCAAATATATTAGCAGGCGTAGCGGTGGTGGTATTGATCGTGTAAATCCATATATGCATGCAGGCAGTTTCGCACTAACTCACTGTTTGATTCTCTAGTAACGTCTCAGTTCATTGTGTTTTTCGAGATTTTTCTAATTCAAAGTATTTCTCTCTGTCGAAATACGCTAGCTACAACATCTTCATCGATACAGCATCAGCTGGGGTTTGATTGCTATGGGAGAAATCTAGCGGTTTTATAACGGTTCCCGAACAATGGATAGCGGCCCCGCGGGGACCCATACTGCGCCGAGGACCAAGTAAATTTGCAGTTATGTTCGGGAACCAACCAAGCGACACACCCATTGATCTTTGTCGCGAGCCGTTCGCGTGCCTTCACCTTTATCCGTCAATCACGGGCGTTTATTCTACTGTTTGAATAACGAGGGGCGGAGCTTATTTTCTGGTACTTTACCCTTTTCGCATAACTCTCTACCTGACACAAAATTTTCGACCGTCCAAAATTGAAAGAGTTTGCAGACGATATTTCAAAATGTGATGAAACAATCTTCTGTTATAGGGTTGGAAACATTGTGGGAAAAGGAGAAAGATCAATTTCTCCTTTACCACAATGTTTTCAGAGTCATCTGCAACAATCTGGTGAAATGTCGTTATGGTTTTGGTAACGGGGTCTATGGATTATGTGAATCGTTCTAATCGAACTTCAAATCGATAACAACACCAAACATCAGACAATTATGGTGGAAAGAAGCTTTGAGATAATTTGTAGAAAACATTGTGACAAAACGATTGGATGCTCTTAACTTCCCCACTATGCCATGTGTTTCTAAAGTGTTCAGTTGTATATATAGCAGCGTGGTGTAGTACATGCACTTATAAAGGGAGTTATCACTTTTTGTTGTTGATAACACACTAAAGTATCGCAAAAAATGATAGATATATTTCACAACGCGAACGTGGTCATTTTCAACAAAAGTGTTTTTGGTTTTTTTTTCTTCTGTTGTTGGCAGGTAAAATTCCATTTTCAGAAAATACGTGCATGAAAAGGCAGAGACTTAGTAAAAATGTAAAGCGTCAACATTAAAAAAGGGTTCATACGAAGCGAACAGCTGTTCCAATATAATGGGGAAAATTGTGAGGTCTGGATAGATTTGCCTTGTTTGGTTTTGGGAAATAAATGAATTAATATTGCGGCAATCTACCGCAAATTTACTGGGGTAAATTGACCTCAAGTTTTATCAAAATACGTCTCGAACAAAGACATCAATTTTGATTTGTATCTGATAACGTCCACATTGTCTGATATTGTCAGAATATTTCGGCTCTCGAGTTTCAACTGCAGCAGAAAAGTGTTGCTTTTCGACATGGAACCCTTTACAGCAGTAAAATTGGATAAAATAAGATTAAAGACTGGTAAAAAAAATATACACCGTAATTAAAATATGCAACCTTTTATATTTTGTTTTATTCAAATTTCAACGCCATTTAAAAAAATCTAGATTAAAATCTGGAAAGTACAGTTTTTTTTTTTTTGTATCATGTTGGTTTCCACTTCTTCTTTTCGTTTTCAGAATTCATAGTTTGCCTTGATTTTCGTTGATATTTGGTTTTAACCCATAGAATGCGGGGTAATTTTCTTGAAATAGATTTTTGTGTCGTCTTCTTTTGAAAATTTACTCTGTGAAGGGGTTTGGATCATGAAGCATGAAGTCGGTCCCGGCCCTTATAAATGACTCTCCAAAACAGGAAAGAATGTGATGTGACAAACGTATTTAATTGCTTAGTGAAACATTCACTGTAGAACTGTATGATGAAAACTCCAAACCCAGTGCAATGCTGTTGTAAGTCCCTCGCGGTAAAGCAGTATTGCACAACGCAATCGCCAACTTTGAGTCATTGTTAACATCATCTATTATTACCAAAACCCTAATTTAATTCATTTCCAAATATCATTCTTTATAATGACTGCCATTCGAAACAACAAAACCACCCAGTTTAATGTGCATGCAACAAAAAAAGCCATGTTTTCAATTGTCAATACAAATGCTTTATAAACCTTGTTTATTAGGTCTTTGGTCAAAATAATCGAATCTTTTTTTTTCTTTCTATTTTTCGACCATGTTTTTCGCTAATGAAAAATGCATAACAAAGCGTCCTATGATTGTCATCTGCCAATATTTTAATTCAAAATTAGAATTACATTGCATAGGGTATAGTTATCGTTCATTTTATCTCGATACACAAGTTGACAAAGCGTCAGGCATTCTATGACTTAGCGATAAGTCCAGGCTTATAACAAATCGGTAACGAATGTCAACACCTAAAGACCTTACCCCTCCCGCTATGTAGTGTTATCGTCCTCAGCCGACGTTTACACCTCTGCAACAGACTTTTTTAGCAGACGACGTTTAAAACCATTTAAAATTGTTGAATAATTGATAGTGATCGCTCAGCGTGCTACTGTTAACCTTTATTGATAGTTTTTATTTATTTTAATTGACTTTTGATTTTCAAAATTTAAGTGCTTTTATATTAACGTTTTTTTATTCCTCTTTTAACCAGTATTTTTTCACAGACCAAAAATATTATTTGGCATATGGAAAAAAAAATAGAATAAGCTTGATCATATCACCCTAAACATCGGAAATGTCTGGTGATTTAAAAACTTGCAGACGACACGTTGATTGTGATCAATTATTTCTCTAAATGTCTTAGTTCTCTGTGTCGTTTATACTGGATCAATGCCAGTTTGCTAATGACGAAGAATTTCTCATTTTTCACAAACATATCAGAAATTTTGAATGTGTAAAAAGCGAAAGACATATTTTCTCAGTTGGTTTTAGATCATATCTGAATTATCCGTAGGCATTTAAGTGTATGGAGTAAATGATATCATATGAGAATTGAAATCTCTCATTTAGAGCGAAGAATCAATAAAATCGACACCTAGTTCTGATCGTAGGCGCATGCGCTGTCGATCAGTGTCACTTAGCCGGACACCCTAGGTGTTAATTTAACCCATTACCAAAAAATAACGACATGGAACAGTTTGTTGCAGACGTCTCTGGACAACGTTGTGGGTAAAGGAGAAATTGCTATAAACGAACAATTCCTCCTTTTTTCATTATGTTTTCTACCCTATCAGAAGATTATTTCCCTTTTCGCCATATTTTGAAATGTCGTCTGCAAACTCTTTCAATCTAGGACAATCGAAAACTTAACGATTGGTAGAGGGTTAAAGCGTTTACTGATCACCGAGATAGGTGCAAATAGGTAAACATAGCCGACACGTGTTTATCGTTATTGCTCAATAGACCACTGTCAACTCGCCAAATCACAAAGAGATGTGCAGTTATGACGTTTCAATTTTAATTAACAGTATGTAACAGGTGTGATGTTGAACTGTATGCCATTTCATACATCACCCCATTTCACACTATGACCTATAATGGCAGGTATTTTTTTATGTTTTTCCTAAACATTGATTTACCGAGCTTCAGAGTAAGTCATCTGGTATGTTCGTTCTTCATTTACTGAGATGTGGTATAATGAAAGGTAACTTGGCGAAAGAAAGATAAAAGAAAGAGTTGGTGAAAGATTGTTGATATAAAGAGCGATCAGTGTTAAAGACAGAGAGGAGGGGAGATGTGAGAAGAAAGAAAAGAGAAAGAACAGTGATAAAATAAGAGAGGGAGAGAGACGGAGCGAGAGAGGGTGAGATGGACGGAATGAGAGAGAGGGAGCGAGAGAGAGAGAGGGGGATAGAGGGACGGAGCGAGAAAGACGGAAAATGATAGAGAGATATCGAAAGAGAGAGATATCGAGAGAACGAAAGAGAGAGAGATAGAGAAAGAGAGAGAGAAAGAGAGAGAGAGAAAGAGAGAGAGAGAGAGAAAAAGAGAGAGAGAGAGATAGAGAGAGAGAGAGAGATAGCGAGAGCGAGAGCGAGAGCGAGAGCGAGAGCGAGAGCTAGAGAGAGAGAGAGAGAAGAGAGAGAGAGAGAGAGAGAGAGAGAGAGAGAGAGAGAGAGAGAGAGAGAGAGGAGAGAGAGAGAGAGGTTTAATACTTAGGTTTGTCAAAATGATACATGAGGACAAAGAAAATAATGGAATGTGTCATGTTGCCTAGGTGAATATAGGGGCACTTTTTTGTCTAGTAACTATATGGATACGGATGAAAACCTTTCCATTTTTTGAACCAAGAAACGAGAAGATATGCTATTGATTTCTGCAATGGTAATCAATGGCATAGTTGCATATGTAAGGCAAAATACATAACGATATGGAGGGATTCAAACGGTATAGATATTCTTCTTTGCAACAGAAACTTATAAGCATAATGTTTTCATGCTGTTGAATGAACACATCCTTCATGGGAACATCGATCAATTCGACAAAACTTTTTATATTTATATACATTATATATATATATTGTTATACAATATAACTTAACCCATGGAATCAAGCAACATTGTAAAGTGGGGGATTTGAGACAGCAGTTCTTCAGCAAGGCACATAGTAACAGAATCCGTTGTGACAAAAGGACATATTACTCATGACGCGCAATTCGAAAATCAAATGCCAACCAAAATGAAACATTTAACAAACATAATTGTGATGTGTTATTCCTTAAATGGATTAAAATGTGTTTTAATTCCCTTTTTTCATTTCCATTTTTTTTTTTTTTTTTTTTTTGGTAACAGTCCACGATTAGATCCGAACCCATTGGGTTTATCCAATGAAATCCAATAAAAACAGTGTATTTCTCCGCTCACGTAAATACTCGAGTGGGTGCGATTGTCCTCGAGTATTATATGAATCCAATCATAAAGGACAAAAATTGCGTCCGTCCACTTATGCGTCATGAAACCAATTCGCTCCCAGTGTCAGTATGATCGATAACAGCACGTGTCCGGGTACGGAACCCCTATCCGTCTGATACCCCTTGAGTCCAAATCCTATTCCGCTTCTTTGTGTCTAATAGTGGGATATTCCTTTTTACAAGTGTCGGTTATACAGAGCGTATCGGGTCAACAACCATCTATTGATACTTATGATGTATTGTGTATGTCCCTATGATTTCTCTTTTAACCTATTAACAAACAATAACGACATTTGACCAGTTTGTTGCATACGCATCTGGAAAACATTCTGGGTAAAGGAGTAATCGCTCTTGCTCTTAACGAGCAATTATTCTCTTTCAAACCATGTTTTTTCCCTGAATTCTCTTTTTTCAGCTTCATCACATTTTGAAATGTCGTCTTATATAATTGTATATATAAAGTATAATTTTAGTTTAAAGATCATAACTTTTACTTCAGTTAAATAGAACATGACACTCATCTTCTATGCAATTACAGAAATAAGACTTTCGACTTTCAACGTTTGAATTATCATATCGGCCAGTTCCCATACGTAATGGGACTTAACCATAATGAAACATCCTAAAAGCAGTATGGTCATTTGTGCATCTTGCCAATACACGGCGAACGCTCTGACAAAAAAAATGTTTAACATGCTAAATTCATTCGTAAACAGTATCTGACATATTCTCATCAGAGTCACCCACATAACGTTATCGAATAACTATGTCAAACTCCTGTACCACTATTTTGCTGTATTTGACTACATATTGTTTTGATAGGTTTGTTAAAACGGGATATTCCTGTCAGAAGCTTAGAATGCCAGCTTAATTTTAACAATAAGGGTTTTTATTTTTTTCCTAAAGTCTTAAAACGTTTTCC
The DNA here is from genome assembly GCA_947846245.1 of Cerastoderma edule. Taxonomy (NCBI): domain Eukaryota; kingdom Metazoa; phylum Mollusca; class Bivalvia; order Cardiida; family Cardiidae; genus Cerastoderma; species Cerastoderma edule. The sequence continues at coordinate 26,393,065 of OX401405.1, forward strand.
CCAAATTCCCAAACCAGCTTGAAAGTATGCGGGTCAGGTGCCGACAGATTTTGTTGTAGAATCTAAACATTCATAAAATAATTTCCCTCTTTTTAATTTTTCATCAAACAACTATTATATCATTCACGAGGAATTTATACCAAATGTTCTTTTCTTCGATTCTTGTTCTGTTTATCTCTGAGATCAATAATCCCTAAAACGTGTCAATAATTAGCTTCGACTAACATCCTTATGAGAGGAAAGTTGTCACTTTGTCCCGAAAACTGATTCCACATGGGGACAAACAAAAAACGGCGACAAACGCGACATGGATCCGTGTTCTCGTAAAGATTTATTTACACAAAACGGGATATATATCGGGGGTGACAAATGACATGTCCGCCTTGTCTTAGTCCGCTGTGCAAACAGCTGGTATCCGTTTGACATCCCTTACCCGTCTGATGCACTTCTTTATTACTTTACATTACCTTTTATTGCAAAAAAAACAACAGTTGCAGTTTTTAGCAATAACCATATACATGTAGTACAGGTATTTATAGATTCAATTTTTCATTGGAAAGAGAATTTAAATGTATTCGGAAATGTATTATACACGATTTTGTCTCGATGTTGTCCTCTGTAAAACAACCGCTTTCTACTAAGCATTATTTAACAGTGTCCTACATTATGGGATAAAGTTTAGTATTTGTCTCAACTCTCATTCAATGACATCTCAACTTGAGAATGTTGCAGAAAACTATAATAACAATTTTGATCAAAAGCATGAAACGGTCACTGTGAGGAATTAATATAATATTACAAGTGTTCGAACACGAGGGTTTCCTGATCCATTATTTTGATATTCTTCGTCTGATGTTTCTTTTCACTGTGTCTCATTAAAATGTTTCCGAATAGGGGAAAGGGTCACAAAATGAATGTTTTGAAAACAGCATGATAAAAGTAGAAATAGGCAGATGACAGCACCATATCAACTTAGTCCGCTGTGCAAACAGCTGTTCTCTATTTTGGTATTCTCGACCCACCTCCTTTACTACTATGTGCATGTAAGCATTATTTTGTTGTAATAATCAGTTTGTATGGGGATGGACAGAATCAAAGTTGTAGAGCTAGTGGTGTCAACCCCTATTCATCAGTTATTTGAAAAGAATTGTTTAAACTAATTAAGCTTTTCATCTGAGTTGTAAAAAGAGAAATGCGTTGATAATAGATTATGACAAAGGATAAGTCCGACTCTTCTCAATTCGGTTTGAAAACAGCTTCCATTATTCTCTATAAAACTTTTTTTCACTGATTCAATTATTTTTAATGCGTTTTAAAGGGTTATCACCGTCTGCAATAAATATTTACTTGTATCAAGACGAGTTATCACCGTCTGCAATAAATATTTACTTGTATCAAGACGAAGGTTCCCTGCTTCATGCTTCCTGTTTAACCATCCATTATTGACCCATTAACACCCAGCCGAAAAACAAGTCATAAAAGAGTATTCGCTTGAATCGTGCAAATTCAAAAATTGTGTTGGTGATTTCAACAAAAATAAAACATGCCTTTTTAACGGTTTAGATTATCTTAGTATGTTGATCTTAGTTTGAACCAATATCAAAATCTCTGAGTCACTTATGAGATTATGAATAAATCCCCTTTTATGACCAAACCCGTGTGATGACACTACGTAATATGTCGACCAAGATCGACATCTCAGTCTGATCTGACGCATTGATTTATGTTGCGTATTTCGTGACATCTTGTTTATAGTTTAAACGTATTTTATTGTATTTTTTTAACGATCGGATTGGGACGGAAGCTATAAGCTTATTGAGTTCCTATTCTGAATAACATAACACCATGACACGTAATGCTTTACAAAAGAATTTGTAACAAATAATGGAACAATTCGTTTCTTAATGTCTGATTAAGCGGACTTAAAAAAAGTAGTGCGTATTTGTCTCCACTGCACCACAGAGATGAATCAAGACTATTTTGGTAAATAAATGATGCTTTAGAGAGCTACAATCTCTTCTTAGACTAGTATGTAGTATTGTTATAGTTTAGACGTGCCAACTGAATACATGTACATGGAGTTCACCTTCCAGCTGTTAAATTAGTAAACGTAATTAACTCGTTCGTTGATAATTTTAAGTCATAAATATGTCACCAAAATGTGTTAGATTAGACCCATTCCCTTATTTGAGCTGTCAAACCTTTTGGTTGTATTAATACAGTATCAAGTACTTTGCAGTTAGGTATTATTCGGATTAGAGAAACTAGATAACTTACTATATATTCTAAGAGGTAAAGGAAAAGCGGTTAATGCTCTTTGAAGTATTTTGTATGATTCAGCTAAAAGAAATGGAAACTTTTCCTAACTTAACCTGGTCAGCAGGTTAATGTATGTTTCCGTGAATTTGATGGTTTCTTGGAATTCGGCTGCCTCTAGGAGTTCGTTTCCTAATTATGGTTACATGGTTTGTGTACCAAGTACATAGGTATTGGCTAACATGAAAAATGATGCGTGCGCACACCGAAGGCACGCGCGGGAATTGCTTAGAGTACTGCCCATGGAATCAGTGTGTTACTCTGAGTTGTGGGAATAAGTTCTTTTCTCTTTCTTGTACAGGTAAGAAATATAATTCTTGTCTATTTTACAAGCATATGAGTTAGTTTTCATAAAATATAAGATATTTTTCTTTACACAATTTTACACAATTTTCTACAAATAAATACAAATAGTTTTTATTAACTTAAATGCTTAAATTTCACCAATAAATAAATAAGTTTCATTAATTTTATATCCTTCAGTTGGAGACTGATTCACTCACTTTGAGCAACATTCTTTGCAATTGGGAAATATTAGAGTATCGTTTATTATATTTCATATGGTTGTATGTATAATTATCATTACTGCATGCTTTTATACATTTTCAATAAAGAATGAGTGTATTTCTCTGATTTGTGGGAATAAGTTCTTTCTTTTTTTGTACAGTTCACCCTGAGACGAATTAGATGAATTCGTTATTCGTCTTTTAAAAGATCCGGACCTCAAGCGAGTTCTCTGATTTTGAAGAAAAAACCAAGGGGAATGACTATTTCCATAAGTGACACATTCAGTTTCCCCGCACATCATCTTCCCAATAATAGTTAGTTTTTCCCATCTTAATATATGGTGGCTTTTCTTCTTTATACATGGTGGAGAATACGTTTTCATGATTTGATGAGAAGAATACAGAACTGGATTTCGAAGCGCTTCTCTGCATCTACTCCCGTACTCGAAGCTTGAATCCGACCCTTTCCCGAATTCCAACGAGCGATTAACCTTAGCAGTAGAGGATTTCCTGAACCTTGATGAATGGCTACTCCGATGAAAAAAGACTTCAGAGGTGGATACTATTTCCGATTCTCGCCTAGGCAGTCGTTTTCCTTTTGAAGAGGTCCGAGGAACAAACTTATAGAAGGGCCGATAACTTCACCTTTGGCCAAATTGCTTTTGGACTCGACTGGTCAGCCTCATCAAAGTACACCTATAGCACCACTGGAACCGCATATTGCGACATCGCAACTGGGAGACGATACCAAGCTTCCAACACCTTCTCAACGATTATTGAAACAAACATTATCTCCAAATATAGCCTCAGAAATTCTTAAGCATGAATACTTATATGATTATGAAATACAGCTTTTGATAATTAATGGTTCATTTATTAACGAAAATATAAAAAAAAGATTTTATAAATCTTATGGGTATATGGTCTTTTGAGAATAAAGCAACGGACTTCGAAATATTCAATCTTACATTTGGATTTAAAACAAATCACTATCGAGAAATTTTTAGGAGTGTACATTTTGCCCCTTGTTATTATGGATATCTTGATCAAGAAATAGAACAGCTTCTAATTGCACTAATTAGAAAATCTTACATGGCCCCAATTCGAAATTTAAAATTACAATGTTTAAAAAACAATGACACGTTTTAATCCTTCCTTGAATCGAAACTTATTACCATTTCCCAATCAACAATATCGATTTTGTCTATATTACTTGAAAATGTATTACACCTATAAATCTTAAATTCCTGCTTCAACTTAAATATGCATGTACATTATTTCTAAAATTCATATGTGTTTATCCATCCTCTTTACATACAGTATGTATGTTATTGTGATGCTATATGTTTCATGTTTTTATCTTGTTTTATCAATAATATGCGGTTGGAAGAAATTATGATATATGTATTCAGTTGACTTTAATACATAAGCATTTTAACATTATTAAATTTGATAATAGATAAATATAACACATTCTTGAAAACATAAAGGAAACACAAACAACATCTTCCAGTTTTTCAAAATACAATTAACCAACGCATATTATTGTTTCGTGTCATACTAATACATAATGAGTTACATGTTTAAATTTCTGATTGCACGCTTTCATCATATATTAGTAGCTTAGTATTCATTTAGATTTGTATTGCTTCATATGATATTTCTTCATATGTCGCATATTTAAGAAATATAGTGTTGCCAAACTTTGTAACAATATAAGATGATGCATTGTGTAGTAATTTCAGCTAATTGGGAAAAAAATGAATCAGTCTCATTACCTTTCGGGGACGAAAGTCAAAGGGGAGAGGGTGAATTTATTAGGATAGAAAAACTACATAACTTATTATATAGTCTATGACGTAAAGGAAAAGCGGTTAACAATCTTTGAGGTGTTTTGTATGATTCAGCCAAAAGCAATGGAAAATTTTCCTAACTTAACCTGGTCAGCAGGTTAATGTATGATTAATATATAAATACTTAAAATACTGCCAATGGAATCAGTGTGTTACTCTGATTTGTTGGGATAAGTTCTTTCTTTTCTCTTGAACAGGTAAGAAATATAATTCTTGTCTATTTTACAAGCATATAAGTAAGTTTTCATAAATAATTAATATTCCACTTTACACAATTTTACACAATTTTCTACAAACAATTTTCATTAATTCCAATGCGTAACTTTCACAAATTAATAAATAAGTTTCATTCATTTTATATCATTTAGTTGGAGACTGATTCACTCACTTCGAGCAACATTCTTTGCAATTAGGAAATGTTAAAGTATTGTTTATTATATTTCATATGGTTGTATGTATAATTATAATTACTGCATGCTATTATACATCTTCAATAAAGAATGAGTGGTTACTCTGATTTGTGGGAATAAGTTCTTTCTTTTTTCTTGTACAGTTTCATCCATTTTCACATTCATTTTCCCGGCACACCATCTTAATATATGGTCATTTTCCTTTCCTAATAGTATTATGTCTAACTACGAGTACTGGAAAACAAAGTCGAATATTTTAGAATTAAATGCTTCAGACAAAAAAAACTTGCAAAGACCAACAACGTTGTAGGTCTTATTTCTTTTTGTCATGAAACATCAAGTATTCTAAAACTTTGTTTAAGATTAGATTTAATGCCATTAGCCATGATTGGCCAAATGATCGACAGCTGGTCGCTGTACGGAATTACATGAACAGGCTTTAAAGCGAATATTGGATTTATCTTGACAAATCAATAAACGAATCTCGTCGGCTGATCACCACATGTTGATAACGGGTTACTTTAAAGAGACCGTCCATTTAACAGTTAACTGTCAATGAAATTGCCGCTTCCGGTTTTTAGACAGCAGCTGGGTCCCGTATTACAATCGAGACCGGTTACCTGTGGTGGTAGTCCGAATGATCCATGCATAAATATTTCGTTCAACAAAGTTACAGCTTGATTCATCCAAGTTACTGTGGTGGTGAAAGCCTGTTAATATAAAGAGGAAAACAGCACCTCGGGAAAGCTGTAACTTTGACACAAATGTAACAAGACTCCTACCTGTCAAATCTGAATCGTATCTCTAAATGCATGTAGATAATTCATTCACAAAAACAGAGTAACTTTTAGGAATGAATTCAAGAGCTGCGACAAATATTGTAAAAGTAAACGTTAAGTAAAGCTATGAAGCTCTGTGAGACAGTCTCATGGGTAAAGTTTCGCCAATTATTTTATGTTAAATAGTTTCGACCAAAGGACCTATGAATTCAAGGTCGGATAGTAAGGTTGTTTCTTTTCTCAATTTCGCATCTATATAATATCCGATGTTGTATGAAGTAATTGTTACAACAAACATACATGTCTCTCACAAAGAGAAGTCTTTATGGTGGAAAGATGTTATTTCGACGTATAAACCATTTTCAGTATTGCTGATGAAACACCAGAACAATATGTTACCTTCGACGACTGCGCGGTATAACTTAAAGACGATATAAAAAGTTTTTGATCATTAATCGAATTACAAATGTCTACTAAAATGAACCATGTCATCAGTACTTTGATTAACAATCTACCTCAAAACTTAAATGTCAGCACACAGAGAAATGACGGTGGGACGTGGACAAACCATCTGTCAACAACACAGTCAATAAACTTTGTCCAACCTACCCCCAAATGAGGAGCAATTCACACACAAATCACAATACCGAGGTAGAGGTTTTGATAACTTTTCTACAGGAAGACAAGCAGCAATTTTAAAGAAATCATTTTACATTTTGTATATGATATGCATCTGCATATGAAGACGGAATATAAGTTCGCTTTAAGCAGTTATTGTTCTATGGGTCAATTGTCAAAAGAAGAATTCTATGACTGATCGAAGAAGGTTCCTCATGGGACCGCAATAGTAGTCCTATTTGCTACATGGCATTATAATGACAATTTTGCATTATGACAAATGGATCAACTCATCCCTAGCCTGTAGTACTTGCGTCTCGAATTGCACTTTTTAGCAATAAATGTACAGGCCTACTGTGTAACGTTTCGAGTTGTATCAAATAATGCATTACTACAACGCATCTGCCTCAGAAGTTTTCGAAAAACTGCTGCGACAAAATATCTCAATAAGCAATTTATATTTTTGTCACAAAGGTTTCAACTTATTATCACAAAGAATGTACATTTCGGTCGAGATATCCAGCTCAACACAAACTATATCTGATATTGTGTAGAAATCAATGTTTCGTTATGTTAAACTATCCACCAGAAGCATGTCTCCTTTCGTCAGAGTTGCTCCCATCAAAGACATAATTATAGATCTAAGTGTCTCTGCCCCTATACATTTCTATATAGATACGTCAAAGTGGTATTTTAGAGTAAGGGGTTTATGCATACAGACGGATAATTAGAAAGTATTCAATCATAATCAGCGTGCAGAGACCATCAGGGAAATGGGCGAAATATCTGCATCAATGGGTACAAATTATGCTGAACAACAATGCCATCAAATAGACCGCGGCGGTAAATGTTTCGCCCACGTAACGGTTCGCCCCAATTACGCTCGTTACATCGTTATATCGGTTTTTACATCAGAATTATGTAGTAATTATCATTTATCGATTTTTTTCTGCTTCGACTTTTGAGCAGATGACGATATGCATGACTTGTTTAACAGTGTGATAACTGTTGTTCAAATGGTTTACATCATGTCTTTTTAAAACCGAAAATGTCTCATGTATTGAAAGATGGGTCTTATTATTGTTTCAACAGTGACTTTCTCCTACTTAATACCTCATTAGAACAGTTTGTATCCGCTCTGACTCGTTAACATCAGCTCTTGACTCAGCTGAAATAAACAAATAGAGAAATGATGAAAGATAACGATAATACTGATAGTCGCATCATGCTACAATATACTCTCGTTATCTCGAAGTCGTATTTATATGAAGTAACCGATTAACACATCTCCTGTCGAATACTAGTCCGAATGATCAAGACGTAGATATCTTAATATAACACAAATACAGGTTGGATCATCCCAGTTGAATACTTGTAAAATATGTTGCTGAATCCTAAGGTATATGTTATAAAATGTTATAAAATGAAAAACGGCTCGTATCAGCATCCGATGTATTTTTTACAGAGTAACTTCCCTATACTCTTAAGATTTTTTCCCAATCTTTATCTATAATTGTAATTGTATTTGTATACTTTCATGCGACTGGGTTAACCCTTTACCAAGCGCCAAGTTTTCGAATGTCCCAAATTTATAGAGTTTGCAGACAGCATTTCAAAATGTGTTGATGTTGAAAAATAATCTTCTGAAAGGGCAGAAAACATTGTAGGAAAAGGAGAAAATGCTCGTTAAGAGCAATTTCCCCTTTTCCCACAATGTTTTCCAGAGACGTCTGCAACAAACTGGTCAAATGTCGTTATTATTTGGTAAAGGGTTAAGGGTTTACGCGTGTATTTAGCGGACCATCTGCCCTCTTATAAAGCATCGCACGCCAAAATAGTACCGTAATGACCAGCCACCAGACGTCTGTTGGGGTGAATAATTTCGCACAGTTTCGGCTTCTTGATATCATGTTAACCCATTATTAACTACAAAGAATTCACATGAGTCTCACAACTTCGTATTTTCAAAAAAGAATTATCTTCCAAAAAATTTTTAAGATAATACAGAGACAAAGATAAACATAAGGCCTATATGTTTCTGAACAACAACAGAAAATCATTATAATTGTTTCTCGTATTCAATCGTCGTCTTCGGGTTAAGGAATTTTCTTTTTTACAAGATTGCTATACAATATCAGTATCTTATCCCGTCAGATGCCGCAGAAAACTGCACGTAATTTATACGTTTTCACTCAAATGCATCGTGTGATGGAAGTTTTGACAAAACAAAAATGCACGACGGCAAATGTTCTGAAACATAAGAAGGTAAACCATATTATTGATAAGGCGAAATCCGACGGTTTAACAAATAGTATTGTTAAAAAAAGAAAGACGCAAAGTTACTTCACAAGCATTTTTATTCCAATGCCTGTTTGGCTTCGTGTGCTTCATTTTAAAGAGGCTAATATACCCAAAAATCGCATGCATCTGTGCAAAATACCGCAATACCCCTACCGTTACGTTAGAAACACAAAGAATAAGTGATTCTACACCACCAATGCATTGCGATCCAAGGAGGAATTATTGATAAACTAGTTTTGATTACCTATCAGGCTATCAGTTCATATAAAGCTTTCGTTCAAAATCATAGGCCTAATATAGTTGGCGTCGTTTGAACAGTTGTAGATTATTTTTGACAATTGCTTGTGAAATTTTACTTTAAGGTGTTAAAAGAAGACAGGTGCTTCATAAACACCTATGTACCGTTTGAAATGTTCAGACAAAAACATAGCGGTCTCTCCATTCACGGTTATTTGAAATTTGTCAACGGACAAAAGTGTATTCAGACCAATTCATACGGTCGTGTGAATATAACGGGACCATCTGCCCCGGATCGATAATTTTCGGATATTTGGACGCGTGCCCTACCGGGAGCTATTTGTGTTTGTCATCTTTACCCTTTATTTCATTCCTGCAGATGTTATCTTTCCACAGTTTTTAACTAATTCAATTTGAAAAGATCAGAAGACGAAAATACGACCAAACATCCAAACGAATTTCCGGCAATTGTTATTAAATCAGTTATAAGTCAAAGTGACTGGCACAGGTCCCATATGGGTCAACTTCGCCAGTGCCCTAGGCCTACTGACATTTTTCAGTTCTGTAACGGCTTAAATTGTTCGGATGTTTTAAGATATTTTCTATATGAAAGATTATCATGATTAGTTTAAACATATTTTATCCATCATCTTATATATATTAACACATAGATATACATTCATAATTAAAGAGATGAAAAGGATTCGAACGAAAGTTAAGCCAAGTCGTAAAATCGTCGGGATTCTGTCGCAGCAAAATTAAGGCACTACTCGGACTGACAATGAACATATAGTCTTTGTTTATGTTGCAAGCTGTTCTATATAGTTATCTAGTTAAAAAAAAGAAAAGAAGTCGACGTGAATATTGACTTTTATTTTCAGATTGGGCGATTAAACTGGAGATATTGCTCTTTGCAAAATATCTCAATATACTTCCCTATCACGTTAAATTAGTTCGACGATAATACAATTACCTATTTCATTAACCCTTATAGTGCTTGATCCTACTTCGTGCTTATGCAAACAGGTAAGACCAGGTCTGCCGCCAAATAAATTGGCGACTGGCCTGTAATCTAACATGTTTGCTTCTCTGAGTATCTTCCCTCACCAAAATTAAGCAGATCATTAAGGTTTTGAAAAGCAGACGACAAAAAATATATTTTTAGAAAATTACCTAGCATTCTACGGGTTAACACAGGACTGTCGATGATTGTGAATAAGGGCAAACTGCCTACCAACAACCATTGTCATCGGGATAAACCAACCCATTCTTATCCAATCAGAGCGATATACAGAGGGAAGGGTTCTCTTTTGTTGCTTTTAAAATTCAACATCAAACACGTTGATAGTTGGAGGAGTTTTTAGTCGAATGAAAACACCCTGATAAATTGACATTATTCGTAGGAACATCTTCGCTTCTTCTCCTAAAATCTGTACTGAGAGCACTTTTTAGGTAGGAAGTTCGAAAACAATCAGAATTAAAAGGGAGATTCTAGGATGGAGTAAAACGAGATAAAAAAACAAGGGTTAACCAATCCGTTTTAATCGCTTTTAGGTTCGTCTGCCGTGCATGACTACAGACCAGTAAATCACTAAATATAGCAAGAGTTCGTTTTTGCTAAATTATTATCTTAAATATGTATAATGAGAGAAAAGAATTTTACTTGGGCCAACTAAGCTTGTTCTCAATGCATGCCCACATGCGATTATAGTAAATTCCATTCCTAGTTCTGTACGATCGTCTTGCGACTTAAAACCGACCTTAATATGATAAAAGGAGACCATTGCTGAAGGGAAATACACCATAAATACAAACGATAGAATGGGGATTTCTATTTCTTCTTTTTTTCATCGATTTTAAAATGATCGTCAGCTGATCCTTTCAAACCGAAAGACTCTCAGAATTTGGGATGTGGACATGTGCATATAGTTACTCGTGCATTGTTTCGGTAATAGTTTGGACGAATAATCGCCTTGGAAGTTGGTAGAAAACTGTGAATCCAACTCCTTCAGCAAATATTCATCCGACAGGCTGTGTTACCATAACACGGGTATTGTTACTTTAAAGGTTCTTGTTTAAAGAAAAGAAAGGTTGAAATAATGCAGTTTTCGTATTGTTTGGTATACCATTGAAAAGACTAATTGAAACAAGGTATAATTGTTTCAGGAAGCTAAATTTATTTGATGTAGAATCTATGCAAGTTTATAAGCTGCAGACAGATATCAAAATCGATTTCACGTTTTGGATTCAAATACATGTACATGTTATCAGAGACATAGATAACATATGTCTCTGATGTTATTTCATTGAATTACCATTCTAAAGAATACGGTCTAATTTTGCTTCAAATGACTGTTCCTCAGCGTGCATTATATGACAAACAATACTGCTGTTGTGCAGATTTAAAGAAATTAATTCTTAAGTTCCAAATTCCCTTGCATAGATAGATCTGTGAACATGCTCCTTCAATAATGATTCATTAGGAGACACCAATAACCAAGAATGAATAAAATGAGATGATTATAAACGGATTCACAAAATGGACGGGTGTTTAATAGGGATAAAAGGGATTCGACGATGTACACGTCAAAGGCAGAACGAGTCATGGTATCGAATTTCTGTCAAACCCTTCTCAAAACTAAACATAATGTAAAAAGGTATTTGCATCTCTGTAGGCCTTATATGAACTGCATCATCCCTGATAGATATTTCTGGAAAAAGGGTTTTGTGTCGTCTGCTTTCAAAATTTTTTATCATCTGCTTGATTTTGATGAGGAAATATACCCAGGGTAGCGAACAGGTTAGATCACAGGCCAGCTGCCAATTTACTTGGCGGCTGGCGTGGATCTAACCTGTTTGCATAAGCATGAAGTTGGTTCCAGCACTATAAGGAATAATGGTAGGAGTCACACAATGTTTTGTATCTTCTTGAAAAGAATTATTATGCTATTTTTGTCGCCTGCTGTTGTTTTCGTATGGGGGAAAAGAATATATATCATACATGTATGCTTGGTTTAAATAAGCAATTGAACAGTGTCGTTGGTGCTAAAATCGCAAACAAAAAATGTCTGTACAGAAACTCAGGGCGCTTGTTCATATTGGGATCAAGATCTAGACATTTCCATGTGATTATAATGATGGTTAAAAAGTTATGCGTGGTGCCTACTCGTCAGACTGTTCTCTGATGTTTTGAAAGCATCTTTTTCTTGAATTCAGATATAAAGGCAGTTTTTTTTAAAATAAAATACCCATACTTGTCATAATGGGCTTATAAACCCCTTATATTCTAGTCCTCATCGCACTGATTGGAGCATAATGCCGTAACCAGAGTTCGCCAATATTGCCAATCCTTTGCACATGTCTGTACTTGACCCGTGCTCAAGTTTTCCTTCCTCATCTCCTTCTCAACTCAACGCTGGTTTTCTTTGGGTCTGCCTCTTTGTTGTCAACCAATGGTTGTCCATCTTAGTGCAACTCTTGGAATATCTGACTCTTCCATTCTATGTAAATGGTCAATCCAGCCCCATCTACTATGTGATCTCAATGGATAGAGGAGTTGTGCATGTCCTACGATATTCTAAATTGGTGATTGTGTTTTGACAGAAGATTTTCAGAATCCGTTTAAGGCAGCTTCTCTGAAAGACATCCAGCTTGTGGCAAATGAATCTGGTGATTTTCCGGAAACTTGGATCCATACAGCAAGACCACAAGGACATTGGTCTTGAAGATCCTTACCTTGGTAGCAAAAGAGGTTTGGAGATTTCTACTAACCCCTTAGGATGTAATAAATAAATCAAAGGCCTGAAAGGCCAGACTGCGTCGCAGTGGAATTGTATTCCTTAGTCTGAAGGACTGTTTGTGTGTTTGAATTTAAAAAAATATCTAGAAGATAAAATGCAGATAAACCATACAACTCTGTTGTATATCTTATTTATTAAAGAAAGAACAACTGTAAATATAAACAATGTGCAAATGCTTTTAAATGTATTCTATGAAAAACGTAATAAAAAATAAGTAAGAAATTAACTACAGTATTAAGTTTTTGTACGATGAGACATAACAAGAGACCCATGAAGTCCTGAAATACTGATTAAATTTTCAATGATATTGACAATCTGATAAAAGTTGGTAAAGATTTCAAGAACATAATTCAACTCCTTACGTCCATCCCCATCTCTTGCATGTGAATCAAAAATGAAAAAAAATCCAAATGATAACAAATTGCTTTTGCATTTCCCTTACATATAAATATGCTGTACTGAAATTCTTCTTGATTGGCAGGCAATCCAACTCCTATAGCCATCTCAAGTTTAACAAGGGGGTAATTGTCTGTGTAATTCGGGTTCATTGCACCACTGTACGTTTTCTTTACTTTGCATACAAAATACTCACTAGACAAACAAATGTAGGGAGGCAAGTCATGTACTTCAAGAAACTCAACTGAATTGTTGTTATATTTTCTTATATCAATATACAAATCATCTCCTGCAATCAAAACTTGATCCAAATCATAATTCCTCCAAGAAAACTTATCAAATGGATGTGTAAAAAGTATGGAACACACTGCTTACCTCTTGACAACACACTAAACATCTCATTACCCTGGTGGATGTTTCCCTAAATAGGAAATTCATTCAACATTTTGTTAATCTGACTTTCTGGCCCAGGATTCGTTTCGACATCACCACATATCATCAAAAGTAACATAATAAGTAAGAGGTTTCTGTTAGCATGACAGACCATAAATAGCACTAAGATAAAATTTGGTTTACAGTCTGTGTCCTCATCTCCATCAAGTTTACCGGCTTGCAGTCGTAAACAAAAACATCCTATCTTCAACATCCACTGATTAACATTAATCCCCATTTCTTCACATAATATTGCCATGCAACTCAAAACAGTATCTCCCTTCATTTTCAAAAGATGAACAAATCGGAAAGGTTAGTGAATCCACTGTACACGAAGTCGAACTTTTTCAAGCATAACTTAGCACAAGATAGCCGGAAATTCGAAATCTTGAACAATGCCGCTCAGCATGCGCAAACACTAAACGCCCCGGCAAGTGAATAGATAAAACAACATGTCTCTGGATGTAAACATTGAACGTTTGGAAGCGATCATGTAATTTTCCAGACATGAAACCGTATCTCAACTCTAGGACCAAATAGTTGTATCGACTCTAGTATGTTCTCCAGAAATAAAAACAATATACTCCAAGATAACTCCAGACAGTGTGCAGTGCTCACAATTACTTATTACAACGTAAATTCCCCACAAAAAGGCCCCGACAGGAGTATATATATGTAAACCAAAGCGAGTGTGTTTGGCCCCGGCAAGAGTATATATAAAGCGAGTGTGTATTGAATGCAAAATAAGTCCACAGCAATTATGTAAACATGGAACGTTCCAACTTAATCTTCAAGCGATCAAACCATGGATCATATGATTTTTCCTGACAAGGCAACCCAATGCTAGAATCAAATATTTGTACCCCATTCCATCGAGAATACCTAAAAAGAATAAACAAACGTTTGAATTTGCCTCTACGGTTCAACGTGGAAAGTAGTTCTTTGGTATACATGCGCGAGCGCGGGAGTATTCTCCCGCCAAAATTCGCGGAGAACTACTTGATTTTTCCCGCCGAAATTCGCGTAGGGTTAGTTTTATCTGAGTGATCAGCCCCCGAAGGACAAAGAACGATTCAGATCGATGACTATAAGCAGTCGCGCATACGCGACGCTTAAAAAGTAGCTAAACTCAAACGTACTGTACGCTTTTGAATAGCTGGCTAAAATCACTTGGCAAGGTTGTCGTTCTTGGTGTTATACCAATCACATACACAGCAAACTATGTTCGTTACTTTTGTATTTACATCGGCATCAACATCTTTCATGCATTAATTTTCAAATATTTCAGTTATATTGCACCCCTCTCTTATCATGAAGGTAGACGCTCGGTTTGACTGTTCATAAGCGTTTTACTGATCAAGCCAAGACGCGCTATAAGCAGTCCGTGTACTTTATTAGTCCACAATGGAAACACCAACGGACTACATTGAGAATTAGTGAAAGATTATATTCACATAGAATCATTGGAGAAATCAAAATAACATCAGTTGAAAATGCGCATTGTGACTTTTATAAGGATATGTAATCAGTCATTTGTTTACGACACTGTTGTCTTTCTTGTCTACTTTTGAATTGGGGTTGTTATTATTTAATGATGAAGGCATTGTTTTCTTTGGAGTCAACTGTGGATTGACAGCTGACATCGAAGCATAAAAATGTGCAGCCAACAAGTGATCTTTATTTCTTATATATATCAATGAAATGGAATCTAACTTGGTTATTAATTCTGTCTGGGGAAAAATCAAGAGTAATGCAGCTTGGTCTACATAATCACTTTATAATAGGATATGAAACCAGAAGCAACGAGTTTAATGCAGGAAAAGGTGAAACAAAACACACATCCTTACTGTGTTTTCTAGCTCACAAGGAGCTACATTTCTGTCAAAATGCCATTATATTACTCTAGAAACATTTCTCTATGATTGTCAGTAAGCATATGAAGGCTGAAAGCAATAGCTTTAACTGTGTTGGAGAAAAATGAACAATAGTGCAAATGAGAAACATTTTCCATGCTTAAAACAGTCATAATTCTGTCTTTGAGTCCAGAGTGAAATAAATTGATCTAAATAAAGTTTATTTAATAAACCCAATAAATAAACCAGTAAAGGCTGCAACTCATTCTCGAATGACAGTTCGTGCTTTTTTATTTGCTTCTTTAGGAATTCACCCTTGTTGTGGAAGCACAGAGTGTCAATTCCAATAAGGCTGAATATTGACAACAGTGTATCAAAGTAAACATGTATTAGATAATGGTTACCAATGGGAAATAAATGAAACTAACGAAATACTAAAAAATAGCTAGGCTTTCACTTTTTTTTTTTTATTTCTTTCAAACATTTATTGTTGCATTAGCTTTTGAAACGATTTACAGATTTCCTTCTCTTTCCACAAATTTGTTTTATCATTGCCTTTTAAATTCAAATGTGAAAAGAATTGCAATTCGACCATAAAAGACTTGCAATCCTACGAAGTACAAGTCTGAACCAAATGTTATTGTATCTTTCGTCAGATGTAGGAATTCAATTGAGAGTATAAGAAAACAGCACAAGTGGCAAATATTCTATCACAGTTGATAGTAGATGCAAGTTCTGTTTTACTTACAATTGCAACATATCATTAAATTTAGTAACTAGTGAAATAAATCTAATAAAATGGATTCGAACCAAAAATAACCAAAGCAAAACTTTTGACAAATTATTTGGCCACAGACTTCTAGATGATCAAATAAGTTTTAAAAGATATTCAGGAGATATTTTGATAATTGCCGTTTTATTCTTATCACACTAATGCCATTTGAAATGATCATATGTATTTGATTCTATCATACAAGTTATTATAGTCAGGAAATTGTTAATCAGACCTCACTAAGCACTTCTATTTTTAGACAGGAATCAAGAGGACTGAGCCCTGCTGTTTTGTAAATTTTCTGCAGTAAACAGTTTTCCAAAGCTCTGTGCAGCAAACTCGCCTATCTGTTGACAGTAGTTGTCTATCTGTCCTGTGATGAGTAGACTCTCCAGTCTGGATGGGGGAGGGAGTGGCTTGAACAGTTTGTTGAGATCCTCATCAGGCAATGGCTTCTCTCCTCTTGTCACTCGCTGCTGGTTCTCTTGTTGCTGCAATGGGGAAATAAACATATAGTAATGATACAACACACCATTGTAATTGTGAGTCGCAAACACATAATGGTGAGAAAAATATGCTTTATGAGGGGAGATCACTGCAGGAGAATTGTTTGTACAGTGCAATTCCTCTATAAACTGTGATGTGACGTCAGAGCTAGCACTTATCAGCTCACTCAGACTGGTGTTTACATATTGCAGTGCGATTAATCATATAATATTTACAAAATAATTTCATCATTTCCCTTTCTGGTTATTGACTGCCATTGAAGTTGTTACTGTTACATTGTTCATATTGAACTGGGATTTTATTGGAAGTGGTATGTGAGGCATATTGCCTGAATTAAACTATCCATCCATCATTTTCTTTTACTGACCTAGTTTTTCTTTTTAACAATAAAATATAATAAAGAGTACACAAAACATCTTTCTTAATTGTTAACTGTGAAAAGCAAAATTGCATGTCAAACACGTTTTAAAATAAACACAATTTCCTCAAAAATGTGTTCTTCATTTGCAGAATTAAGACAGAAACATCTACACCTGATAAAAGTAACTTTATGCACAAAAATCTTTTTTGCATCAATACTTCTAAGTTATCTCATGTATACAGGGGTTTCATTAATATTTGTAGTAGTAGGTGGATTTGCAAAAGTAGGCGGGTTTTTGGGGGTCCTCATCCGCAGATTTATCATAAAACTGAGCAAAGAAGCTTGGGTTTCTGGTCAAAGTAGCCGTGGGAAATCCCTGGTTCTAAATGAAACCTCTGTGCATGATACCTACCCTTTTCTGTATATGCTGTGACTTAGCTAGGTTTTGTTTCTGGAACTGCCTCTGATAGTTTACAAACTTGTTGGCGTCCATGGCCACTTCATCTACACTGTCCATCAACAGACGAAGGTTCTTTTCTAGCACTGAACTAAAAATCATAAAACAAGAGATGATATTCACATTCATCTTTTAAATAAGGCATATTTGTTGCACATTTGTCTTTTAGATAAGGTATTTTTGTTAAGCTCCATATATCTAAAAGTTGCATTTTTACCAATTATTCAATTAATTTCTCTATATTAAGAAATTATGAAACTGTTGACAATTGACAGCATTTACATATCATAAATCTAAGCTAAGAAAGTCAATAAAACTATTGTGAATGTCAGTAGAAAAAAACTAACAGACATATTTCTTACAAAAATAATTAAACAAATAGAAATTAAGAATGAAAAAGTTTGCAGTTGAAAATAGAAACTGAAATATTAGCAATTCTATAGTAGGAATGGAATACACAGTAGAAATACAACTCTTTTGGAATAAAAAGATTGAATTCAGCTTGTATTTATCTGTCCCCACAGTAAACTTTCAGAAAATAGATTTTTGTGTTTTCTGCTTTCCAAAATATTAAATATCTGCTTATTTTTGACATGGAAAGACACTCGGAGTAGTAAACAGGTTAGATCACAGGCCAGCCGCCAATTTACTGGGTGGCTGGCAAATTGGCGGCTGGCCAGGATGAAACCAGTTTGCGTAAGCATGAAGTCAGTTCCAGTTCTAAAAAGGTTATTACATTACAACCATTGAAGTCTGACACAAGGTTTCGGATAGCAATAATTACCTTGTTCCCAAATCCAAGAAGTCGAAGGACTTCTCCTCCTGCAGTGTATCATCAATTTCACACAGCATACTATTAACCAAGTGAGAGTTCTTGATGGTAATGGGAATTTCTTCAAACATTTTCTCAAAGCTTATTCCAGCTGCCTTCACACTGTCTGGGGAGAAATCCTGGTCTCTATTCCCATAAAACTTCATCATCTCAGGGGTCAGTCTGTAAGCCTTTAAAGCCAAACTTCCCTGGGTTGTTTTCAGAGGGTCTGGAAAATTTGAAGGCGTTTAAATAACATAAATTCATAATAAGATACTATCTGTTGATTCTTAAATACATTCATAAGGAAACAAGAACAAAGCCTTGTATATGAGAAATCATGATGACAAGAACACAATTAAATTCTTTAACCAAACCAATCTTCTTTTTTTTGGTATTATCTTCATGTTTTGTATTCAATCAATATAAAACTCTTTCATAAATTTGTTAAATGCTTGAAAAAAAAGAATTGTCTGCTATCATATAAGACTTCCTTGATTTTGTGATTGGTCCCAATTGAAAACAACAGTGTACAACAATTAATAGCATCAATATAATAACTCC
The DNA here is from genome assembly GCA_947846245.1 of Cerastoderma edule. NCBI lineage: Eukaryota > Metazoa > Mollusca > Bivalvia > Cardiida > Cardiidae > Cerastoderma > Cerastoderma edule. The sequence goes on from OX401405.1 coordinate 26,412,038, forward strand.
ATGCTTTTTTGTGGAAACCATCATGACATGACAACTGGTAAAAATGCTTGTAATGACTAGTATTTTGCAGCAGGTCAGCTAGTGTCATGGTAAACCCATAATAATGTTGAAATTAATAGCATCAGAAGATTATGTTTCCAAATATAAATATTTCATTCTCAATTTCATTTTAGAATTGACAGGACATTGTTTTGGCCTAAAAGACATGAAAAAGTGATTAATTTTCTCCATATCACAAAAGCTATTTCTAAGTATTTGACAGTATAAATCTCACCATAAATGAGCACCACAGATTCTTCTATGGAGTGCTGATAGTTATACTGTGAGTCCAGGAGGGCTTTGTTGATAAATCCACCAAAATATGTGCTCTGATACCATCCAACATGTAAATGATCAATGTTCACTTTACGGAGATTTCGCATCATTCCCATCTGGTATTGTACTGAAAAAAGACCATTGTAAAATACATCAGTTGAATCAGGGCTTTTCATGTTATATATAAAATGGGCCTTCAAAGTCTCTTAGGTTTCTTTATTAAGCAATTTTGACTTCCAAAAATTTACAGGCCCCCTCTTCCCAATTCAAGAAAAAAAGTCCCTTTTGAGTATATAGCAATGTATCTGAAGTTTGATCAATTCTGTCTAAATAGACACCTTAAAGGTCATATGTACAGGTTGGGTTTATTTCATAAAATTAAAATATGAAGTCAAAGAATCACATTGAAATTATTTGCAACATTTTAGCATAACGCATTACGTCATAAATCACCGTCATAGCGCACCGATTAATAAAAGTTCGTATGACTTACTTCCCTTTGTTGTGACGTCACTCGTGATCCACTGAATGCGCCATGTAAAGGGCGTGAAGAGCGATCGCTGGTTAGAATTGGTGTTTTTCTTCAAATAAACGATCCTAAAGTCATTGTTTGGATTGACAGCGCATTTTCTTTATTGAATATGATTCATTTTATAAGAATATCAATTTGAAAAAAGATGAATTAATAATTTAACCCGTGAATTTGCATGGATTTGTCATTGCGTAAACCTGTTCATATGAAAGGAATTGCTTGAAATTTGGACGATTTTCCTTGAATTAAATGATTCTTAAGTCATTGTTTGGCTTGACAGTGAATTTTGTATACTGGATAGTTTTCATATTATAAGAAGATCCATTTGAAAAAATAAATTAGTGACTTAACGCGTGAATTTACAAGGATATGTCAATGCGTTCATATGAAAGGAACGGCTTGAAATTGGGACGATTTTCCTCGAAATAGCAATCCTTAAGTCAATGTTTGGATTGACAGTGCATTTTCTTTATTGAATATGTTTCATATTATAAGAATATTCTTTTGAAAAAAAAAGTAAGTGACGTAACGCGTAAATTTGAAAGGATTTGTAAATGTTTTCATATGTAAGAATCGGCTTGAAATTTTGACGATATTTGTTGAAACAGCTATTTTTATTAATATTTGTTGAAAAAAAACCAAGAGTACTTTTTCGTCGATGATCGTGTATTAGAATTAAGGTTTTAATTGAGTAGTAAACAAAGACACAGGTCTGAATAAACGAATTGTCTTAACACCGTACATCGTATAACTATTAACTGTCAAATTCACCCTGCATTGTCTTATCAATACATGAAATGAAACGGGAGAAGATCATAAATTGCGAACAAACAAACCGTATTATAACCCAACTTACTTGTGATACGAAGGTTATCCTTAACTCACATTTTCACTACACATCAACTTACTTGTGATACGAAGGTTATCCTTTACCTCACATTTTCACCATACATCCAAATTTCAAAACTAAACACTGGCACATTTAAGAGTATTTGTTAAAATCATCCGGCAACTTTCCAGTAACTCCACCCCCAGTAAGAGGTCTATGATTTCGAAATTGATTCCGATGTCGTCTTTCTAGATCAACTGTTAAGAACTTAAGAATTGTTCTTCATATTCACTTTATATTAATGTTCGTTTTCTCTCGTGTAAGTAGCCTTGACATATTGAGCATTTAATTTTCGGACAGGTTTAATAATTAACAGCTAAAACAAAAAAATCGTCATAGTTTATTTTACTAACAACCTTAAATAAATATATTTGAATTTATTTTTTATGATTTTGGAATTTAAATATCAATTTGACAAAACTTGAAATTGATGTTAAAACGTTTTTTTGTTGAAACATAGAGTTAATACCGTTTTGGTGAATACTGATTATCATATACTTATTGAAGTGTCAAACTATTCTAATAAAAAAGACAACATGTTCACTTCTTTGAATATCATAACGACAAAGTATCACACGTAAGTCACATTGAGAGATAAATATGTCCTGACACCTTATCAATCCAAACATCCTGTGAGAGTTTGGTCTTAATTGGTTATATCTTAACAATGGATTTTTAAGATAAATTTAATTGCCGCGCATTGAAAGTGTGAGATTTGCCGCTTGTTATTTCATGTCTGGAATAGCAGAACGTGTCAGACCTGTTAATTAACAACAGAGATATTTAAGAGATTAACGCCAGAGGCTATCTTTCGCCTAAACAATAAAGGACTTGAGACTTGAAACATACAGTGCAAATGTGGCAGATTGGTGTTAATTTGCATCACGACCCTTAATCCTTGTAATGTCCGATGTCTGTTGATTGACCCTTTGTATGTGAGATAAACTGACAATAATCAATTAAATTGTAAACAAAGAGATTATGTTCAAATGTGTAAATTATATATTAAGTGATCTTATTACTAAATGATCAATATAAATTTGTATTAATCATGTTTGAACACCTGCATTTCAGTGTGACATACGTCATTTAAACCAATATTACCAATGGCAAAAAAATAAGATGTGTGATTAAAATAATTCCGAAAAGCAGACGCTTAAGTTAAGATCGAACCCATTATCATTTGCGTTGATGAGTTCAGAGACCGTTTGCGGATATCAAATATTCATTACTTTGAATTTTCATTCAAAGACAACGGCAGATAAAAGAAACTTGCTTGTTTTAATCGGTTTGTTATCATAGCAATCAACGTACATTTTCATTTTGTCTCATTTATGTACAATGGCAACGTTTCTACGATTATGTTAAAACATAAAACAAGTTTTGCAAATAAGAACAAGATGCATGATTGTATGCTTTATCGCTTGATTGGTGTTTGAAAGTGAGATTAGCTTTGTCTGGTTTAAATTGACAGTCTTGAAACCAATACATCAAGGTAAAGTGAATATTGTTGGTGTGTTTCAAATAAGGAAAATATAACGGTTACTCAATAAGTAGAATGAATTTGAAGCGTCTTCATCTGTATAAATTACTTTGAATTGAGTCCGATCATTTAAAGATCATTAAAATCATTTTTTTTTGGAAACGCCTAACAATGCGTAAACTTGCCGTCTTCGAAGTGAAAGTAACACAGCCTACTGTTCTTGTTTGGGGAATATATCATTTGCTTATTTGTAAAGTAAACACGGTCCAGTTAACTTATCGAAACTTTTTGCAGCTTTTATGTTCGTCGGAAAACGGGAGAAACTCGCATCCCTGCGACCAAAAGCAGAATAACACCAGAAGACCTGTCAAAATACCATATTCAATATCCAATTTATGTTTCCCAAACACAATTCAACACTTAAAATGTCCGAAATTTGTGCAAAAACACCGTCGTTACTGAGAACTAGATTCTTCTTACTGTTAGTTCATATGACTTTGAAGCACAAATGACGTCACAACAAGGGAGATAAGTCATTCACAAAAATCGATAAAGGTGAATAAAAGTAGTCAAAAACAACATTTTTCGCTTCTTTATGAGAAAAAAATCATTACCTCCGTCATAACGAAACCATAACCTAATTCAAAAACGATAATTAAAGAAAATTTTGTTTATCGGGAAATTTGACCTTTAATGGACTTACACACAACTACTGTGTTGATTTGATCAATTTTACAGGTTTTCTTTCCTCACATCCAGCTCTTCTCTGCTAAACCCAATCCTTCATATGGGATTTTGAGACTTTTTTTTAATGTTTACCAGAAATAGAAGACAACAAGATATAAGGTTTCTTAAGTGTCCTGCTGCATACGCATTAAAATGCTTATGAAAGGAAACCCTGAAAGATCTAAATGAGTTTTCCCATTAAGGAGTTTTTCTGTCATGTCAACAATTTTCAACAACATGTATGTATGAGCTTTTCTTGGAATTACCAGTACTAGACTAGGGTTCTGAAGCATTTTGCCAAGACTAGCTTAAGGGATTTACAGCTATTTCAACAATTTTCAGTTATGTATCAATTTTCTAAGACTCCGAAATACCTTGCCATAAACCAGCAGTACCAGATCCCAGGATAGCAAGTCAATCATCTTTACAACTTTGAAAACAAAGGATCCTAATGTCTTAAAGCAGTGATTTTTTTTCCTAATTAAATCAATGGGCTTTTCCGACCAACTTAAAAATCAATGGGTTTTTTGTATAGAAAAATTATCAAAATGAATGAAAGTAATGAGTTTTTGGGAAATTTTGTGAGATTTTTTGGACAAAAAACTACCACTGGTAATGGAATAACCAAAAGCCTGAAAGCCAGGAAAATTGGCCTCCATATGAGACTGATTGGAGTTCTTTTTGGATTATCCTCTTTGTAAACAACCAGGTGTTTCTTAAATCAGTGAATTCATCTATTCTTTTATAAATATGCTTTTTTTTAATAAGACTACATTATTTGAGTAATGTCGCAATGTTTGACCCTTACTGATGAAGTAAGACCCAATAATCAACTGCTCATAAGGACTGCTAAAGCCAGGTAGAACCATCAGCACCCCGCAAGTCAGACAGAATACTTAATCCGATGAAAATGAAAATGCAGTCACTGTGGTTCAATATATATGGGTTTTACATCACATCAACATTGTTTCAGTTATGTAGCGATGCCTGACTTTTAATGATGGAGGAAGACCCCATACTCAACTACCCATAAGGGCTGGTCAAGGCGGGTAGAACCATGGGCATTCTGTAAGTCAGTCGGGAGACTGCCTCTCATGAAAATCCATATTTCTCTCAGGATTTGAACCCACGCTAAGAGGGGCCTTGTGATTTCAAGTTGTGTACTCTAACCACTAGGCCACAGAGGCCCCTCACTGTGGTTCAAACCAACACAGAGAGGGACCATGTGATTTCAAATTCTGTACTTAAACAACAAGGCCAGAGAGGTCCCTAGGTCAGTGAAAATTACCTCATTCTTGACAAATGCTTTAGAATAGACCACAGCTCTTAAAACTACTTACCCTCTTCAAAATCTTCATCTTCATTGTGTCTTGGGAATGGGAAACAGTTTGTAACCTCCAGCCGATTATCTACAACCAACCCAAGTAAAACCCCTTGAACAAAATCAGAGCCATTTGTCCCTTCTTCTTGACAATGCTTGATGATCTTCAAACAGACCTATAAAAAAAATATAAAATTAATTAAGTATCTGCAGAATTTTCTTTATTAAGGACCTATTGCCGAAGCAAAACATCAGATAAAATCCCTTGTGAATTGGTTACTTCATGCCAAGTCATAAAGTGTGATAAAAGAGAGTTGCCTGGCCTGATCTCAATCTGGATCTGTTGCTTCTTATGCAATGTAACTAACCAAGCAAATGAACCTCTCAAGGACAAACACAACTGATCAGTGAAAGACACTGTCCTACACTGAGCAGTTGTGTTGTCTTACTTGTCTATGTATACCATTACCAGCATGTTGTCTACAACAATGCAGTAGGTTTCCTAATTTGCATGAATGTTCAACAAACATTACACAATCCTAAAATGATTCCTGTCTTATCTATATTCAAAATATTGAAATAAATAACTTTATCAATCTTTACATCTCTGTTTTCTGATGTTGGCCGTTTTGACAAATATAAACCCGATATTTTGGCAGTTTTTACCTAATACGAAACCTATACTTCGATCGTTTTGATCGAATATCAAAGCAGTAGTTTGGCCATTTTGACTAAACATAAAATCGATATTTGGGCCATATTGACCGAATATAAAACTGATATTTGGGCTGTTTTGACAAAATATAAAACTGATATTTGGGCTGTTTTGACAAAATATAAAACTGATATTTGGGCCGTTTGACCGTACATAAAAACTTATATTTGGGCCATTATTGACCAAATACAAAACCTATACATGGACCGTTTAGATTGAAAATAAAACTGATATTTGTGCCGTTTTGACCGAATATAAAACCAATATTTGGGCCGTTTTGACACTGGGTCGATCTGACAATAATGCTTGTCCGAGAGGTTAATTTGCTCAGTTCGTTCCACAAGTCTTTTGAACTGTACAATCGAAATTGTTCACTTGGAAGAACTTTCACAAACTCGGACACAAGATAACAGCTAAACGTACTACAGTGTCACTGCCATATGTCAAACTGAGCACAAGAACGAAGCGGAACAGTCGAAGATCATCAACAGTTTACAACGGATTCTGAAACTATGGTTCCTAAAAACAGCCCGTCACCTTAATCCTAACGATGTGTACGAGATAAAGAAAAGGAATCTTTGATTCGTGGGTTTTAAAAACACCTACAATTCCGTCCATTTGAACATATTTGACCGGTGAAGGCTCATACGTGCGAGATGACGCCATCTTGATTTCTAAACGGAGGCATGAGAAAAATGAGCGACATGTAATTTTTAAGTTTTGATATAAAAACGGATTTCTCTTTAAGTCAATCAATGACGTTTGAATATGAATAAATGAATTGTATTTTCTTTCTCAAAGAAAACCACAATATAAAGTTTTATCAATACTCATAATGATAAGATATTTTGTATTTTTATAATTCGATTCCGTTCATTTCGGATAGTTGTTGTTGTTGTTGATTTTAGGTTAGTGGAAAAACAGTGTCCCACGTTTATCACATTTAAAGCAGCAAATTACTAAATCCAACTTGGCCAATGACCAGATCAAAGTTTTAATATAACATTTAAGTTTTAGTCATAGCTCAAAGAAATCTAGTTACCTTCATTATAATGAAAAACAGTTGTAATTCGTGTTTTGTTTATGTTCGCATACACACTTTCGGAAGTGGGCAGTATCCGGACATTGCATTTTGTTTTAGGCTCCGATGTTCGATATTTTATAAAAAAAAATCCAGGGGGGCCTTCATTTTAGTACAACTGATCCTAAACACTTTATTGACTCATTTTCCTTTGAACAATTTGTGTAATGTATATATTTCAGGAAGTGGAATAGCTTATTGAAATATGGGAAAGCGTGAAAAGCACCTAAAGAAGAACTTGGGGTTCTTCAAGAACAATTTTGGATTTCGTCCTCCCTACAGTGTACTTATCGATGGAACTTTTTGTAAAGCAGCCCTGAAGTTCCAAGTTAACATTATGGAACAATTACCCAAATATTTGGATGGGGAGGTGAAATATTTTACAACAAAATGCGTCCTTGCAGAATGTGAGGCCCTTGGTAAGTCTAACATTTACAAACATTCCATTATTGTTTATGAATCTGTTAAAGACAAACAGACCTGCATGGCCAAGGGTAGGGGTGGCGAAATCTGGTATTGATTTTTTACTTGTCTGTATATGCCGAATATTTTCCTGCAATTGTCGGTATGATGGTTATATAAGTAGTAAATTTCAGTAATTTCACTTGTACATAACAAACTTTAAACAAGCTGGGCTATACAGATAGGTACATGTAATTGATTTTGCAACCCTTAAGGGGTTAGAGTATGAAACTTAAGATCACAAAGCCCCTCTCTGTGTTGAATCAAATGGAATGTACATGAGAGGTAGCCTCATTATCCCTTAGAATGCTGGGTAATGTTCTGAAAATAGATTTTTGTGTCGTCTGCTTTCCAAAACCCTAAATATCTGCTTAATTTTGATAAGAAAAGATACTCAGAGTAGCCAACAGGTTAGATCACAGCTAGCCACGAATTTACTTGGCGGTTGACCTGGATCTAACCTGTTTGCAATAGCATGAAGTTGGTTCAAGCACTATAAGGCTTATTGACAAATGAAATCATAATGATTCTAGTCCTCTAAAGGCTCTATACTCTATGAGCCGGTATTATAGTAAAACTAAAATTCTCTTCACATAATTTATAAATTCCATTAAGTAAACAAATGGTTGCAGACAACCTGAAATATTTGGAGAAAACTCGATAGTTGAGATTAACATGTAAATTGATTCATTACAGGCACACTATTGTATGGTCCATTGAAGGTGTTACGGCAGTTCCAGGTACAACCATGTAAACATGACAATCCACTGACACCCATCAAATGTTTGAGGTCTACATTGAAAACACTGAAGAAACAAAAGAAACAGTTTATGATTGCAACACAGGTATCTGTCAACCTTTTCAAATATGTTTGCTCTTTTGCGACATAAATAACCCTTTTTATGAAGCTGCTTTACAAGGTCAAAGAAACCCTTTTGAAAATCTTGATGAAAGAAGAAGTTATTACCATTTTATTTGTTTTATTAGTCATTTTAGAAAGAATCAGTTACATTAGATTCTGATCACATCTAAGAAAGATATCACCCTTCTTATATAGAACTCCTTGATGAATGATACTGACTATTTTAGTTGTAATTTGTGACTCCCCCAATTTAATAGTAACAGTAGAAACCAATTTAACCCTTAGAATGCTGGGTAATTTTCTAAAAATAATTTTTTGTGTTGTCTGGTTTTCAAAACCTTAAGTATCTGCTTAATTTTGATGAGGAAAGATACCCAAAGTAGCAAACAGGTTAGATCACAGGCCTGGGTCTAACCTGTTTGCATAAGCATGAAGTGGGTTCCAGCACTGTAAGGATTAAAGGTTGAACTAGTTATTATATTTACATTATAAGGCAGTTGTTCAATTCATCTTTAAAAATGTGATGAAGAGTATTGATACAATACTTAACACATTGAGTGAGCAAAGATTTAGTGATTACTGGCTGGTATTTGCAATCAGCTTTACAGGTTTGCGCTTTTATGCGATAAATCTGCCAATTAAGAAAATGCTTGTGGTATGCCTATTTTGTTTTTGTCCTTAACCAGGTGTTGCAACTTGAAATCCAACATTGATTGAGACCTGTCTTATAAAACGCCTATTACTTCAGGGCAATGATAATAGATTCCATTGAGTTCACATAGTTTAAGATTTAAAAAGTTGGAAACAGAAATAAACATCTTAGTTTGAGCTCTGTTGTTTAATTTGATTACATGTAAAGTAGAAATAAATGTCTTATTTTGAGCTCTGTTGTTTGACTTCATGTATTTTTGACTCATATAAAACCTTACAGGACTTGAACCATCTTCATGCTAATGTAAACAGGTTGGATCCTGGCCAGCCACATGTAAATTGGCATCTGGCCTGTTTGCTACTCTGAGTATCTTTGCTCATCAAAATTTAGCCGATATGTAAAACTTTTGGAAAGCAGACAACACAATTTTTTTTTTTTGAAAATTACCCAGTATTCTAAGGGTTAAGACACTTGTTTGTACAAAAGTACAAGATTAGCAAGAGGAGATATTTTACTGTGATAGAATATTTATTGTCAATTCTCATAAGCCAAATGGATGAATTTCTTTATAGCTGGCACCTTTACTTTTTAGTGTTTATCATATTTACAGGATTCTGTGTTAACAAGAGAAGTGAGAGAAATGGCTGGAGTCCCATTATTATATCTGTTCAGTAAAACAATAACACTTGAGGAGCCCAAGGATGTGTCTATTAAAGCAGCAGAAAATAAACTGAAGCAAAAAATTAATCCTACTCACCATCAACTGCAGAAAATTAAACAATTAAAAGTGGAAGCATTTGGTGAGACAGAGGAACAAGCAAGGAGGAGAAAGAGAAAATCTGGCAACCCAAACCCTCTCTCATGTAAACCAAAGACAAAGGATACCAAAAAGAAGAAGAAAGTGAAAAAGAACAAGAAGCCGAATATGTCTCTTGATTCAATGCTTGCCTCTTTGAGCAGTTCTTCAGCATAGATTTCAAAGCCATTGTTATTGTGATATGGGTACGCTAAAGATTTTGAATTCAGGTGAAAAGGTATAGAATCATACAAAGCTTAAAGGTCCATTAAAGGAGATTAATGCTATATCAAACTTCATTATTTGGTAAAATTTTGGACAGATTCAAATAATTATCACCATAAAACACCATCAGCACAAATTAAATGTGAAAGTAAACCAGAAATAACCCAGATTAGCAAGTTTCAAATTTCCTGATTCTTTACCTCTGTCCTTGGCAGTTGATACACACATTTTTGAACCGACCAATCAGAATTTGTTATTTTGAATATGTAAACAAACAGGTTGTTAATAAACATGATTAAATTGGAGACAACTATATTTCAAGCACAAAATAATTTATTTTAAAAATGTCTATTTAATAGGGTCTCAATGCATTCCTTAACCAATTCTCATGACTTATGAACATAATAAAAGAACTCCATATATTTTTTCAGTGATTTATTTGTACTTCTCTCCTTTGATGTGCCTTTAACCAATTCCTTCATTTTGGAGTTCATGACTGGTCCATTAAATTGGTCCAATGACAGCTGATGGCAAATACAAACTATGTGCATTGAAATTAAATCTTTTATTTTTGATTTTAATAACCATTGTTCAAAACAAGAATTTGCTCATATTTATTGTTATGTCATGCCTTGAAATCATGTAAACCTATTGTTTGATAAGTGTATTGGTGACTGGTTGATTCTGAAGCAAAACAAGGCATCTATCAGTAAGTTTTCTACCTTGAAGTCATTTTCAACCATTGTCTTATAGGAAATATGTTGACTGATTCATTTTAAAAACAACAAGAGAGATTTTGAATTGGCTAGTAAAAGAAACCTGGCAAAAGAATGAAAATAATGCGGATTGGTAGGGATTTAGTCTTTCATAACAATAATTGAGTAGTCTTCAGATGTGTTCATATCGTTGGTGTTTAATTATCGTTTGTCAGTCCCAACCAAAAGCATTCTCTGACACTTATTATAAGGGCTAGATCATGTCTTGCTTCAGAGGTGTATATCTTTTATCATCATTTAGCAGTCCCAATTGAAAGCATTGGCTGATACTAATTTAGGGGTATAGTCATGGTTTTAATACTCTCCTGCCATAAAGCAGTCATATCTAGTGTGTATCTATATTGTATCTATATTGATTTCTAAAATGAAGTTGTTAAGATAAATGTAGTTCCTCATTTCTTTTTCGTTTTTATTTCATTCATCTCTTAACCCAGCTAATAGGATAAATATCTTTGTGAAGTCTTGATATATATGTTGAGAACATGTGTGGCTTTTCCTGCCCATATTCCTCTGATAATTATGTTATGGGTTAGCATCACATCAACAGTTCGTAGGATATTGGGATGGCTGACTCATGAGAGATACTAGAGTTTTGATACCCATATTCACTGGTTGAAGCTTGATAGACCTTTGTCTTGCAAGTTATTTGACAGACAAATTATCATGTTCTCTTTCCATTCGATCATTTCACAGTCATCTTAAGCTTTAAAAGTAAATGGGGAGTCCAGGGTACCGTTTTACTAAACAGTTGACGCTTAAGATTTCCGTAAGTCTAAAACAACAATTCCTCTTTTATCAATATTTGGCTAAGCAATATTGCAAAGTAACACATCATTGGAATCGTCTTGGATGTGTCACATTGCAATATTGTACGTTCTTTGAAGATACTATCCATGTTTATCAATTATGACTTACGCAAACATTTTCCGTAAGTTGTTTAGTAAAACGGGCCCCAGGACCATAGCTTTGAGCTAAAGAGTCGGCTCCATAACGCAGATGTTAGGTCTTGTCCTTATTCATTTTTGCTATGCTGTAGAGAGTGAGGTGGTCATATGACTCGAACCCTCTTAGAGAATCATCATTTATGATGCCAGATAAGCCTCGCAGGATGTAAGTCCTTTTCGGAAGGTCAAATGGCCAATCTTCCGACTAGTCCCCATCTTCGAACAATGTCATCAACGAAGCATAGATAGTAAAAAAAAAACTTTGGATGTACTATCCTCTATGGGGATTCGATCGCGGTTCGCCGGGTCTAGAGTCCAAAACCATAACCACCGAACGTTTGTCACATGCCAATAACCCAACTTTTGTGCCTGATATGTAAGCTATCTGCTGAGACTGATGTGCTCCCATACTTAATTGCGGTTAGGGATCTAGCCTGCTCGCCTCTCTTTGTGCATTTTCTCATAGCATATTACCAGGCTACTTCATCATCTGAAAGGTATCCCAGGCACTGATGTCGCAGACGAGGGCGTCGTCCATTTAGATTGTACCCAGAGCCAATTTACCATAACGCAGGTGCTTGGGAATGCTACAGGGGTGTATAGAATTCTGGAGGTCAGAAATATGTAAAATAACAAGTTTGTTCTAAAATAACATAGTTCTGAACCCCCCCCCCCCATAACTATATACCCCTGCGCTGAATGCGGCCTAGTTCTATTCTTCTGCTGACATGGCCGAACATTTGACGGTGCTTTTCGTGGTGGACGGTGGTCCAGGGGTAGAACGTCGGCTTCCTTTTCCCACAATGTGTTTTGTCCTATCAGAAGATTATTTTCAAATTTCATCACACTTTTGAAATATCGTCTGAAAACTCTTTCAACTTCGGACAGTCGAAAAAAATTGCGTTTGGTAAAGGGTTAAGAATTTCATAAAACATAAATGTATAAAAATTGGAAATAAACTAGATGCATACATGTATGTGCAGCCTGTCATCACAGGGACTCAATGCCGTTTGACATACCTATTTCATAATAAAATACATGTGTATATATTCACAATGTAGGTACACTGTATATCAAACAACATTAGTGCCTGTGCCTTCCAGTTGCCCATGAAACGCATCCGTGTATTTGACATATCTGTAGCATGAAACTGGCAGTGGAAAACATTTCTGAAATGCTGTTAGAAATGAGAAACCTCCCCTTTCTCCATATGGGAATGAGTGAATACTTTCATTTTTTCTTTTCTTTCAGAGATGCTGGAACCCTGTTTTTCATTAAAAGAGAAATAATGAAATAAACATTTACGTCCTTCAGCTCTTTGACTGAAAACAAAACATGACTAATAGATTGTCATCTGACAAACCTTGTTTAGTTTGCTAGCGTCATGCGATAAGAGTACCAGATGATTTTGTAGTATGACCCCCTATTGTCCATTTTGGTGATTATTTTAGGACGAAAGCATAGCTCGCTGTTTCCGAGATGAAATAATTAATCATTTAACAATAGTTTTTAGACAAACACGCAATGTCTTTCCCAAACAGTTATAAAAATGATTTAGTAGACTACCTGCGAAATTGAGTTTTATGCAACTTATTAGATCTTTCTTGTCACTTAAAGCCATACTTGCGATAATTTACACTCTTTTGTAAAAGTTCTAGAATAATTGAAAATTAACTTACAAGTAATTCAAATTCCGTTTCACAGATGAATTGAGACTCTAACATGTTCACTTGATGCTTTTAAAAGAGAGAATTCTATAAGGTTTGTTTACAATTAGCGATAACACAAGGTCAGCTGAGAAACGTTGGGAACCAATAACCCCCCAAAAAAATTCTTGATTTTGAATGTTCATGTGGTCACTATTAGATAAATTACAGTATTTCTTATGCGTTTCACATGGTTTTTCTAACCAGATGAATGTCACTCATTAATCGGAGCGCTCCTTGCTATTTTAGATGTTACTCGAATGTAAACAATGAAGTTAAATTGGTGGGCACCAAATTCAAGATAATAGCACTTTGAAAAATAGATAATTAATAGTACAGGCGTTATATTGTCATGATCCTGTGTTTTTTCGCTATGTTTCAAAATATTCTTTCATAATTTATAGTTCATATTACCCAGTTTTGCAGTTTTTCTGAGCACTAGTATGCTTTTAATCCTTGGGAAATACTTTATTTCATAAATACTAAAACCTAAATATGTGATCACCATTAACAAAAAATGCGTTAATGTGCGATATGATATGAACATTTCCGAAGACCCATGCGACGATGGTTTTTAAGATTACCACCTTTCACTCTAAGTTAAGATCGTTGTTAACAAAAAAGCCCGTTTAAACGGTCTTCAATATCTGCGATTCCAATGTTCTTTATCGTTTCTGTGCAGTTATGATCATGCTTTGAAAGCTGTCAATAATCCGGTTTTATGTTCATTTAGAAACCCATGTTGTTATATTAACGGTAAAAGACAATTTATTTTGAAAAGCTAAAATCTCAATCTCTGAGAGAGTCTCTTTAATAAATAACCTAGAAGTTGATACGGCCATACTCGCACAGGTCCCTATGAACGGGGGGTGGGGTACTTTTGGAAATCAACCTAACTATAGGTTAATAAATAAATGGTATTTATTGTGAAAACTTAATGAAGATTTATTTTATAAGTTTATCCACGAAGATTATGAACCGTTCTATATACCATCTGCCCTGTGCATTTTTATTGATAGTAATTCTATCTTGTGGAGATCTAGATTGGGCCTCGGCCTCTGGTACGAGGATCGAGGGTTCGAATCCCATGAGTAGTGGGATTTGTCTTGTAACCTTTCATTAATCTACATTCGGCGCGAGTACTGGTTATTTATCCAGGAAGCAGAATCAAGAGTGATTTATTTAAGTTGTAAGAACTTGCTTCACATTCGATGTAAAATAGAAGAGTTTAAACTACTTCTATCTCACGTAAGAAGTTATCTTGCGCTTGTGTCTGGTCCGTCAAAAGTCTTTAGTTACGAGGCGTGATACGCACCTTTGAACCTCTCCAAATTGTTCATGTTCTGTGTAATATGAGGTCAAGGGATTCTGACACGGTATCCTTCAGCATCTTTCAACACTGAGCCTTAGTGTCGGATTGGAGCTGGTGGTTATTTTGCTGAGGAAGTGGGGCTGTTTACCTTCTTGGTGTGTGGTCAACATTTATGGCGCCTTTCTACAAAAGTCGCCTACTGTATTAGTAATACGTCTATTACATGGCTCACACTTGATAACATTTCACGTTTGTCGTCCTAGATATCGTAGTTTATCCTGTCACTAGTGTCATTTTGGGACCGATAACTAGGTGCCGTATAACATTTGTGATATCCGGCACTAACCATGTAACACATGCACGTGACGAATCATGACGTCATAAGAGCGCAATGACGTCATGTTTACACCATTCTCTACTTATTTTGTCTTTTTTTCTCGTGTTTTATTAACATCTTGTTTTTTTGAAAGAATACATAAAGGTAACAGGATAAATAGAATAGATGGTTGGTGTCTTTGAATTGGAAAAGTTATCGGGCTCGGCTTCGGATTATTATCCGTTTCGCCTTCGGCTCACCGGATAATATTCCTAAGCCTTGCCCGATAACATTTCCGATTCACGACACCAACCATCTATTCTCTATGTGCTGCTAACTCGGTCTCTTTCGAAGTATACGAATGATTTCGAAGTTAAGAGATGGATCTGTATCTTTAAGTCGGACTCCAACTAGGAAAGTTTCTAGAGGTCATCTTGCAGGATCGTAAGATCTTACTAACATCTGACCCTTCTGCTTAGTATGTGTGTTACATGTTTCTGCTTTCCTTGGTAAACTATTTATGTACATGAGAAAGAGCAGGTGGTCTCATGTTGATTCCTGTAAGACTCCTTAGTCAATCGCTGCTTGTTTTCGTGCGTAGCTTCTGGCTTCTAATCGGCAGAAAATTTCAACCCAGTTTGGTAGGCTGTTCCCGAAACCGCAAGAGGTAGCTTGATTGTCAGCTACGTGGTGGTTTTGTACTAGAACACTTATATCAGAGACAATCTCCTGGACATTGGTTAAAGGCTGGCTCTCATTCACATGATCTCTTTTTCCTAGTCAATGTTGAAAGCCGGTTAATAGTTGATGGGTATATAGGTGTTTCATCGTTTCGCTATGGATCAAAGTGTTCTTGACAATGGTTTGTAGAGAACACGGTTTTGGATCTATCATTTTGTAACGAACCGAGCAAATAAACCTTTCAAAAAGACAAACACATCCGATCAGTGAAAAACACTGTCGTTCACTGAGCGGTTGTGCTGTCTATATATATATATATATATATATATAGATATATATATATATATATCTATATATATATACCAGCATGTTCTCTCAAACAATGCATTAGGTTCCTAATTTGCATAAACGTTCAACGAACGTTACAATTTGCTGGTGCAGCGGTGTGACGAAGTTGTCATCTACCTTACATCGCCCTACAGTATACTATTGATGCATAGAATGCCGCTGCCAATGCTTATGAACTATGATCTCTGTATAAAACTTAGTAAGTCGTCAAGTATGACTGTTATTCGTATTCTGATTATTCTGGTGATTCAAACACGATAGTACAGGACGATGGTGCAGTTGTAAAATGTCGGTTTCGATTCACACGGTACGTGGATGCGTTTTCCGTTTGTAAAGAACTACGCCTTCTATCTTATACACATTCGGTGCGAGTAATTGTGCGTCATGTATCCAAGAAGCAGAATCGAGAATGAAATGTATTGCAAGGGTCGACTTGTGGTGTCACAAACGATGTATAATAAATGGGGTTTAATGAATCAAGCAGGAGGTACCTCGCCGCCGTAGCTACCCAGGGGCGAACCGAGGCAGTTGCCTCAGTAGAAATTTGCAAAAATAAAAAAAAATCTAGAGATGGTGGATCTAGATACATATCGGGCAGCGATCGGGTGCTTTGTGACTCCGAAAAGCTTTACATTGGACTTAGAAACATTGTGTGTAGCTGAGGCAGTTTGTTTCATCAGTATGCTCCCATTTATGATCGAATCGAGCTCCATCCAGGACCAGTCCACCAACTCAACGGGTAGGCCTAAGAACATTAAAAGCCGTGCCCACCCCCTGCCTCGGTCAAAAGTTCACCCTGGCTACGACACTGTACCTTGAACCATTTTCATCAACCCTGAATGTGTAGTAAGAAGATACCGGCATGTGCCTATCATATAGAGGAAGTGCATGTTAGCTCATCCTGTGTGAATACATTGATGAACTGATAGCTTAACTACCTGTAATTGGTCTTTGGGTCATATTTTACCCTAACAAGCCTTTCTTGAGAAGTGGAAGTCTTTTTTATTCTCGCATTGCATAATTTCAACTCGTCTGAAGATAGGGATATGTCAAAAACCTAATAAACATGTGTATTATGTATTTGGGCTATGCACAATGTCACTTAATGCATGTGTTGTATACCTTAAATTCTTGCACTCTTGAGCGTTCCAGGTGTAGTCCTATTTGTATGGTTATACCATACGTCCATGTTGGTTGGTCTTGGCGCATTCTCAGACTCGCGCTGTCGCGCAAGAACTCGTTTTTCCACATAGTTTATCCACTGGTTGTTCAAAGCTGTTGTTAGAGGTTTTTGCAGACGATACTTTAATGTCTTTTCCATGGTATGAAGAGATATTCTGTCTTAAAATATGGCCAAATAGTGTTATTATGCCCTATAATTATGTTGTCTTGTAAACAGAATTGTTCAAGATTCAGTTTTGGAGATAATTGGATTGAACATGACCTGATGCTGTCTAGGATTGCAGTTGTCTACACATGCCTGTACAGTGTAGGCGTGTCGATCCGAAGTCCCATTCAGCGGTGTTTCTCGAAGTTATTCGCTCCATTGGAAACGAAAATGTTGGACCCGATCAACATGCACGGGTGACGCATGCATGCAGCGACCACGGTTTCTCGTCTTTCATTTGGTGGTGTAGCTCTGTGGTGTAACAAAATTGTCAAAGTCTTCCTTACAGCGCCTTACATCATATTATTGATGCCTCGAATATCATTGTCCACTGATTGTCATTGTTGGACAGATTTATTATTCAAAGTTCACCCATGTCCTCGTAATTGATTTTGTCGCCAGATTAAGAATATCGATGGGCATCAATTTCAAATATTGACATAGGCTTCATGGTATTCTCATCAATTTATATAGGTTGAGTATCGAAAATTGTTAAAATATATGTCTACCAGTATATACTTATGCTTACAGGGACTTATGCCAAAGAGATCTAGATCAGAACCCCGTAACCAGAATGCCTTCTCAAATCTCAATATGACATTATCTCAGCATCAATAATAGGACTGAGACACAGTCTAACACGTCAGCTGGTCACATGATCTATGGGGGTGGCCATGTTGAATGGTGTAAACTAAATCGTCACCTGTATCGGCGAATAAATATACCATATTTTACTGAAAGTGCACTCATAGGACAATTTACTAGATGAACTAGTTGAATCTTTCGACGAAATGGCGTTGAGAAAAGTGAAAGGAACGCTCGAGCGTGTTTTGGATAAGAATTTACAAGATTTGGTTCGTGGAATACGAAACCACAAGGAAAACGAAGTGAGTTGACAGTTCGATTCCGATCAATAATTCCTGGCAATATTGTGACTATTCTAAGATGTCAGCGATGTGGCTGACCAATTCACTGTCAAGTCCGTGTCATATCTTTGTCTGAGTGGCTTCTTTTGTGAAGTTCTCTTGAAATGGGGCCGTATTGACCTTTCAACTT
Organism: Cerastoderma edule; assembly: GCA_947846245.1. Taxonomy (NCBI): domain Eukaryota; kingdom Metazoa; phylum Mollusca; class Bivalvia; order Cardiida; family Cardiidae; genus Cerastoderma; species Cerastoderma edule. The sequence continues at coordinate 26,430,623 of OX401405.1, forward strand.
CCGAGTTAACGAACAAGAACTTGCCATATAACCGGATAGCCGATCCGGCTGTCATTGTATTTTCCCCTCTACCTTTCTTACTTCTTCCTTAGATGCCTTCTTAGACTTAAGTCTCTCTGATCATTATTGTAAATTTCCCAATTTTTTCGTCTTTTTCGTGTTCAAAACAAGAAGTGGACATTTATTTTTTTGCTGTTCAATTATGTCTAAGCCATTTTTTGTTTAAAATAGAGATTCCCTGTTTAGAGTCTTTGAAAATAGACAATCTATTTACATAGAATCTGTATGAAAAACATTTGTTATATCAACAACACAGTTCATTAACAAAATCTCCAAGTGATATGTTTCTGACTGACCAATCCTGTTATTTGATTTCGCTCTTGAAAGTCATTTGAATAAACACAGACCCTATGCATTGTGTCAATGAAAACCATACACTGGAAATGATGAAGTGTTTTGGACAAAAATACAGGAAGTTTGTATTGTCAATTGAGTTTTCTTTGATTTGTAGTTAAATGATAATGTGAATACCAAATTAATACCTGTCTTTGCACGGTAGCAGGTCAATTCGTACCCAAACCAATTCGTACCCACCCTTTTTTGGCTAATTCGTACCCACTTTTCGGTCAATTCGTACCCATCCTAATTTTTAACAAGTCAATTCGTAACCATCTTATACTTCAGTATTTTAATATCATTTCTTTTACGTTGCTCATGTTTTGTTTTTGTCTATTGTGCTTTAATTGTGAGGGAAGCATTGTGAGTAGGTGTATGTGTGCTTTGTTTTACATAAAATGGTGTTCAATATCAAATAAAATGATATAGCGTTTCCCTTTAAGTTATATATGTTTTCTTCATTTGATATCCAAATTTGTTTTCCTGCTTTTCACACTTACCTCATTTTAACTAACTGACATATATTCTTTTCAGCACGTGCAAACCGAAGAATGGTTGCAGGGGATGCAGCGTCAATTGGCATTAATTGTTCTATCAATTGGTGTCCTTAATTACTAGTCTAATCATAAGCCAGTTACAACAAAAGGGGTGTTACAAAATTATAGCAAATTAAAACAAATTGTTATGGATTAATTTATGATAAGTTACTTTCAAATCAAATTGAGACCGACATGTTGTTAATGGCTAATCATAAGTGTATAGATAATATCGAAAACACGTGCACTCGTGCCTTATAAAAATAAACTTAATGTTTGTGGTATATTTTCATTTATAAATGATATCTTTCTATTTGTGAATGCTAACACAAAAGGTAAATTTGCCGGCACGCGTCTTCATTAATGGTTTATCATAAGTTTATAGATAATCTATATGTATATGTTCTTTTTATATGTTGTTGTTTTGTTAATTCTTTGATAATTTTTTTTTCCGAAATTCATTTTTATGGCCGCCTATTTACGAAAATTGCCTATTGATAGCTAACTTACCTGCCTCAAAGCTCGAAGTTTAAAAAATATATTTCATTTATTATGTACTATAATTCGTTTCAAAATATGTAAGAATTTTCATTTAATATGTACTATAATTCGTATTAAATTATAGACTGGTTACGAATTGACTTCTTAAATTTAGGATGGGTACGAATTGACCGAAATGTGGGTACGAATTAGCCAAAAAAGGGTGGTTACGAATTGGTTTGGGTACGAATTGACCGGGAAGCCTTTGCACATGCTTGTTTTGTCATGTTAAAGCTTTGCTTATCTTCTTATTTGAACAACCATGGAGATGAATACTTTATACTTACACCAAATGTTTTATGGTGATCAAATGGACAGTTTACCACCATTGAGGCATCCAATAAGCAGGGGTTCATTAAGATATAAAGTAACTGGTTCAGGTTAAGATCTAACTGATTCAGCCAGACAACCCTCTTTTATCAGAATTTATATCTGGGTATAAAGTAACCGATTCACAAGCGATTTTAACTGATGGTTTGCGTCGGCAATCAATTCATAATGAAAACCCTGAACAAACATGTTTAAAGTATGTTTTGAAGGCAAATATTCTGAGGATTTTTATTCTGACATGAGAATTAAAGATTAAACTTTAAATTTATGAAGAAAATAATTGTGACATATTGTTATTTATGCATATACTTTGGACAGTATCATCTGCTGCAGATATATTTAAGCTGTGTACATGGAACTTTGGTCTCCATAAGTCACAAAAGTTTCACTTTTACTTGTCAGAATGTAACTCACAGTTTTGAAATATACATATTTGATATTTGAGATATACATTCTGTTTGTTGATGCTTCTAATCTAGACACAGGGGTGTGGAATTAAAGAATTTTTCAACTTGTCCACAGACAAGTAAGACCCAATTTTCTACTTGTCCGTATCTGAGGTTCACTTGTCCAATTAAGAGTGAGAATACGGTATAATATTTAATTATTGTTTTATTGAACCTGTTATTATCAGTAGCTGAACTTTGGCATGTTTAGAGGATGCCGTACAAACGATTCTAAGAAGTGAGAGTGTTTTTCCATGAATAATGCGGTAGTGTCATATCGGAGCTTAGGGTACTTTGGACAAATACAACAGTAGAGTTCAGACTGGTCACCTTTATGCAGCCAGATCCAACTGTGATTTTGTTTTGCGCTTTCTTGATTCACATTGAACTACCTGATTGAATAACAAATGTGTCCATTTTGAGATGAAATAGTGAGCAATGTTTACAAGAGTGTTAGAAGGTTGCATCGATACATTCAACCTATCAAAGAACTTGTATCGGCTATCCTACTGCAGAGAACGTTTACTGCAGCACAGAAACATTGATACAATAAACCAATCAGAGAACTTGTTCTTTCAAATAGCAACTGCTTCTACTGAGAGGCATCACATTTCAGCAAAATTCACTTGTCCTCGGATAAGTGCAGCTGGAAAATCTACTTGTCCTGTGGCAAAAAGTCCCGGGTCGGACAAGTCGGGCATAGTAATTCCACACCCCTGAGACATGTCAAAAAAATTGCATGGATTCAACGACCAGCTAGTTTTACCCTTTTTCTGCACCTTATGCAGAAGACTTAAGAAACCATGAAGACAAAGGAGCTTTTCAATCCCATAATGATTTCTGCCATAAAGCACAGGGTTTTCATTAAGAACCGATTGCTGAAAGCTAATCATCGGTTAAATTACCTTATGAATCTGTTACTTCATGCCTAGTCATAAAGTCTGATAAAAGGCGGTTGTCTGGCTGAATCTGTTTGATCTCAACCTCAATCTGTTCCTTCAAATCTTGATGAAAACCCTGAAGCATAAAGAAAGCGGTCATCTTTGCTTGTAATTTTTTTGTCGGTTGTTTTCAAATTGGACCTGTCACAAAATTCCCATTATGAGGGAATTGGTTGTTTGGTATTTTAGTTTAACTGCTTGACCAAGCTAATCAATCGTATCTTCTCGGCAATCCCCGTAACAAGTCGGTAGATATACCTCGTAGGCAGTACATGAATACACCAGAGATCCTGGGGTAATTCGCCTTATTTCCGGCGGATAACGCAAAATGCACACAGGCACTAAATATGTATTTAAATACACACAAATTGGTTATATATCACAATTGAATGTTTGTTTTTACCCTTTTCATTAAAGATGACCATATCAACACATCTTTGATTCATATTTTTTTCAATCGTATCTACTCGGCAATCCCCGGCTTGTGCCGGGGATTTCCGAGTAGATACGATTGCAAACGGACATGCCCTTCGTTGCTGACCTACTTTCAAAAATGGCTCCCCATTGCCTCCGAGGTTATTTTAAGAAATGGCCGAGGTGTTCCGAATGCAAGCTAATTCAATATTGATGATTCATTGCACTCAATCTGAAGTATTACGTGGTAAGAATTTTCACATATTTAATGGTGATGGATTTTTCCTGACATATTATTACTTCAAGTTTTTCTCTTAAAATCTTTTTTTTTTATTTTACTATTTTGTAAAATCCTTTCTTGATTTTAAGAAGTACCTGTATGTACGGTTAAATGAACACATAGTTTTTGAAAACTGTCACTTGGCCATAATTTCATTCTTTGATCACAGCTAGCCTCTGTAAGTCATCACAGCTTAACTAAGATTAAAGAATGTTTGTTTATTTCCTTCATCAGTTCTGTTCATTAAATGCCTTTTAACGGTTGATAGGTTTTTTTTTTTTGCTTTTTTTTTTTAATGTCAAACCAAATGATTTCATTTTTTCCTTTATCAATTTTTATTTTTAACCAGAAAATGAATGTTTGCGCCTTTAGCAGACAATGAATATTGGAAATGACATACATTTTGTTTGATTATATTTTTATTTGACTAATGGTTTAAAATGCAGAAAAAGTTAAATTCTTCCTTTTCACCTTTTCATAATATATCAATCTGCTTTAGATCATGAAAGTCCTTTAAGCAGCAACGTGGAATTGTGTAGCTAGTAAAAATTCAAAGCAATGTCCAATGACTGATTCAAAGCATGGAAAACAATGTTTTGTTCGGGATATGTTAGTAAAACCCATTGTGATCAAAAAGGGAAGAAAACGTCATGACCAAATACATGTTTAAGATTGCTTGACAGAAGCAATTTCTGCCATACTCACATGAGTTTCTTTTGCTTGTTCTGTGGGTGAATTTAGTGCATGTAATAGAGTTTGAAATTCATGAATAGTTCAAGAACAGTTCATGAATCACCTTTTATCGTTCATTTCTGTTCATGAAGTTCATGAACACTGTTCTTGAACTTTTCACAGGGAATCGCCTAATGTAAAGGGTTAATTGTAAACCAAGACTCAATTATTTCCCATATATGTTAATATATGTATAATCACACAGTTTTATCAGCTTCCAATGTGTTTGAACACAATTAGCTTAAGACAACCTCCTCACTCTTCATACTATATGTTTAAGTAAAACACCTCACAATTATATTGGCTCCTGCCTTAACCCCTTACTCAATAACACATCAAATTGATACATCTGGTTCTGAGATTTTTTAGAAACCATTTTGCATGAATCATACTTGCTTCTATTGTGCAAGTATCATATCATCATAGTTGGTTCTACCCAATACCATGAAAGTTTTTTCTTTCAAATCGACATGCACATGAAAGGACTTTTGACTTTCTAGACCGGGTAGATGGTTTGTATACATAGGAGTAGCTTGGGTATTTTATGAAACACCATTGGCCTTGTGGTTAGAGTATAGAAATAAAAGAGCACAGCCTCTGAGTTGATATAATGGGTATGTCAATGAATTTGCTCTGCATTACCAACCTTTATCATGGACAGTCAAGTTTCTCCTCCATATTTATGAGACTGGCATTGCAACATGACTGAAATACTGTTGACTTGATGGGATGTATAACCCTTACAATTAAATGAATGGAATTAGTACCCACATTATCAATGACCAATCATGCCTAACTAGTGCACTTGTGCATTCAATGGCATCTGTTTGTGCATTAGTGGTGCTTTTAATGGCTTCTCATTCCATTAAATGTGATATCACATTAACTTATTAATGAAAAGAGATTGGTTCTTCACATTCTTGATACTTGTGCTTATTTTAGCCAGTGAGAAAATGTAATGATAGTATCTCATGTTTTAAGTACAGTGATGTCTCGTTAATCCGAACACGTCCGTTCCCAACAAAATTTCCGGATTTACGAATCATCCGGACTAATAAACCAGGGTCTGGTCTTATAAACATTAAGACATAAACGGTCTAAATGCATGAGTATGCTTATAACCCTTTAGCAAACGCCAATTGTCGACCATCCCAAATTGAAATAGTTTGCAGACGACTTTTCAAAACGTGATGAAATTCAAAAATAATCTTCTGATATGACAGAAAACATTGTGGGTAAAGGAGAAATTGCTCGTCACAAGCAATTTCTCCTTTATCCACAATATTTTCAAAAGTCGTTGGCAACAAACTGGTCAACTAATTCCGTTCCCTTACAATTTCTTTCGAATTGCGAGACATCCGGATAATCGGGGTCCGGATAAACGAGGCTTCACTGTATTATTCAGACTGAATCCGTATCAGACATTTTTTGATGATACTTTTCCCACTCAAACATCTTTACACGGCTACATTTGATATTGTAATGTGCTTTAGATATAGTTTAGGATTTTACAAAGTTGTTTTGTTAATGTTTCAGTTTAAATTGAATGATTGAATCCTTTGTGATGTAAACATAACACAACAATTAAGTGTAGCTGGCTTCTAATAGACTTGACAAAACTTCGTAGGCCCTAGTCCCATGACTGACTGAAATCCCTGAGGTTTGACAGATTTTTACATAGACACAGAAGAAAATGCTCAGTTCGGTCCTACTTGGGCTCTCAGCGTATCAGGAAGTCTGTTCTAACAGCTAATGTTTTAGAAAACAAATATTTACTTTTCTTAATATCGTTTGGTTTAGGCATGATTTTATTTTCTATGGTAACAGTAGCCCATATAAAGAGTTGTTTTCCTGAAAAAATCTGTACTCATGAAATTATATACATGTCAACTAATAAGAACATGTAACAATGTTTGTTATTGTTGATAAACAGGGTCAACTTTGTGATTATTTACAATGTCATGCATTTGATGACAGAGATTGCTCAAAGGACTCATATCAGAGTCAGTTTCATCAGAGGATTGCAAAGTATATTCAGTAATACCTATTCCAGGCTTACCTGCTAGACTCTTTTTGAGAAAAGTATTCTTATGAAAGCATGCGTCATAGGCTTAATGGAAGAAACAAATGAGCATGTGAAAAACAACCTTTTATCTGGCATTCTGAAGTATTTGTATGGGTAATTCTAAGAGTAATGGCCTTTATCATTTTTGAATTGTGTAGATATGATTATGACGTATAAAGAATTGAATGGTGTAAACATTCTCATTTTTCATGCCTTTTGTTAGTGACATGTTCAATCAAATGCATGCTCAGTGTATTAAATGAAATGGACTATATAAGGACAAATTCAAGGGACATTGTTTGAAATCACACAACAAGGGAAAGCTTGTATCTTTGCTATCACTTAATGATAGTCTAGTCTATATTTAGGTAAAGGTATATTATCTTCTGAACCAATTACTTCTTGTATATACTCACTTTCAATACATTTGCAGTGAATGTTTTTAGTTGTAATTGTGACAAAAGGAGAAATGTAAATTATTCCTTATTTAGTGATTGTCCCTATTACACAAAGTTTTCACCAATGAAAACATTTATGACTTACGCGAGACTAAACTGAAAAGAACCTCTCATAAAGAAGTATTTATTGTAATGGCCATTGAAGGTGTGTTAAATACGGTAAAGGTTAAGGATATACAAGTCATGTGGATACATTACTCAAATCAATGTTATTGTTATCAGGATAAATGGTATAAACATTAGAGAAAGAAATAATTTCTCAAAAGTTGCATCTTTTCTTGTTTTACCTTACACACTGATGATTTTTCATCATTCAAAGTTGAGAGGACTTGAATGAGTTCTGTGATGAAAAGAATATCAAAACAGAATTCAACACTAATTTAGACTGATATAGGTAGCAATCATATACTTTTTATTTCATTGCTTTTAAGTTTGTTCCTCATGCATTTTGGGTGGAAGTAGGGTTTTTCTATCTCAAATGGAACATAATCTTTCTATTCAGCCGCTGTGCACTCTGCCACTATAGACCCCTGTCATGTTCTATTATATCAAATTGAAGTCCATGTGTTGTTCCGTCTCTTGAGAGATAATGACGCATGCTATTGCATGTCAGGTGAATAATGTCCCCAGACCTTCACACTGCAATGAAACTTGCAGCTGATGACATCATAATTGATTGTCAATTAAACCAATTTCTTTATAAAGAATTGGTTAATTTGGTGATAAACAATGAGCAAAATCTCCTTTTGGCACAATGTTATCAGATTTTGTCTGCTTTAAAGTCATACTACAGTTAAAAGGGTTGGATGTTGATCAGAACTATTTGCTGATATATGATTAATTTAAGTGTCGTTTTAGTTGATGACCCAAGAAATTGTTCAGCAAGAGCATTTTTGACATAATGATTTTCTCTTGATATCACAAGGTGAATGTTATTTTATCAGGGATTTCCATGAGCCCCAACTTATATTGTAAAGTAACCATCAACTTTGAGTCTCCTTGATATGACTGTTAACCCTTTCCCAAACAACAAATTTTCGACTGTCCCAAATTAAAAGAGTTAGCAGATGACGTTTCAAAATGTGCTGAAATTGAACAATATTCTTCAGAAAGAGCAGAAGACCTTGTTGGAAAACTTCAAAAGCAAAAATTGCTCGTGAAGAGCAATTTCTCCTTTTTCCACAATGTTTTCTAAAGTCGTCGCAACAAAGTCCACAAATGTCGTTATTGTTTGGGAAAGGGTTAAAGATCATTATTTTCCATTCAAAATTCCAATATAAGGGGTCAAATGTCCCCAAATTAGCATGTATCATGGGGTCGTCAGAAAACCCTGTTTTATATACTTTATAGTTTTGTCTGCTAATGCCTTGGGTTTTGATGAGTGCAACACCCATGTGTTAGAATGGGTGAACAATGACTGTATGACTGCAGTGGATGATTTTACTGTATAGAGTTCCCAAAGGATCAATAAAGGATGCAATTTCCCTACAAATCCACAGTGACAATATTCCTATATGTAATGGAAGCTTTAGTTAATGGGGGATGGGTGTAAAGTTAAGATTAACCCTTTCCTAAGCAACCTTGTGATGAATTTGTCTGACCTGTTGAATTATTGTTGGAAAGAGAAAATAGTTTTAAGAGTAACGTTTATCCTATTTGAAAGTCTCTCATGGCCTGGTGGTAAAGGTTTAGAATTTGTAACATGGGTCCGAGATTCAATCCTCACCATTTGCAACTGGACCTTTCATGGGCGTAAAGTAACCATTAACTTGGAGTCTCCTTGGTATGACTGTTAACCCTTTCCCAAACAACAATTTTTCGACTGTCCCAAATTAGAAGAGTTTGCAGATGACGTTTCAAAATGTGATGAAATTGACCAATATTCTTCAGAAAAAGCAGAAAACCTTGTGGGAAAAGGAAAAATTGCTTGTTAAGAGCAATTTCTCCTTTTCCCACATTGTTTTCTTAAGTTGTCGCAACAAAGTGAAGAGGTACTAGTAGAAGTGAAGTCAAGAAAAGCTGTAAAACAGCTGAAATACTGTTGACTCATCATTTTACACCTTATGAACAAATAAAGAGAAGCTGTAATATAACTAGAATATGGTTGACATGGTGCTAAACCCCATTCTAATGTAGTACCCTGTTTGATACATAAGATGTATTGAACTTTTTCTTTTCTTTCTTTCAAGTTTTAATATAATCTTTCGCAAAAAAACCTTCAAGATAAAAGGCTTTCTATAAATGGTCTATAGTGGAATTAACTCTCATTTGTGGTTCTCTACTTAAATTACAGGCGAAGTATGTGGCCCAATGTTTAGATGAAATCAAGGAAGAACTTCGGCAGGACAATGTGGCTGTCAAAGCCATGGCAGTCAACAAGCTCACATATGTAAGTAGTTTCCTTTGTTCAGAGGTCCCAATTAGAGGAATATTTTCCTTGCTGGCCTCTTGATGTCTTCTCATCCTTTAGACTTTTCTAATAACAAATCACAAAATAAGTTTTATGAAATATTTAAGAGGTCCTGCATGGCCAAGTGGTCAAGGTGGTGGACTTAGGAATAGGAGGGTCCCAAGTTAGAGCCCCAACAACACCTGGTTTTATATGAGTGTCCTTTGGCAGGATACTTTAGAGCCCTTGCCTAGTACTTGTGGATCCAGGAAAGCTGTTACATAACTGAAAAAAATGATGACACAGCATACAAAATGAAATATTTTATTAAGAATACACAAGAAGACTGTTTGGCCTAGTTTTTAATCTTTTTTTGACTCCAATTTGATGAGTCGAGAACAATACACAAAATGAACTTGTTTTTGGTCAACCCTTGCATTAGTCATGTGTTTGTGATAACTTCATCTATTATGGACACTGGATCATTTTTTGTAGTTAATGAACCTAGCCCTGTAGCAAGGAAAAACATTCCCCTTCATCATAAAAGACTTGATGACCCATGATATAAAGAAGATGGTGCCAACATCAAAGAATTTGCTAGATCATTGATCAGGGCCTGTGTTCTCGAAATACAACTGAAGTATTATATATTGCTTTAACTCAAAATTCTTGAGTATAGGCTTTGATATCAAAGTAAGTCCTTACAGTGCTTGAACGGACTTCATGCTTATGCGAACAGGCTAGATCTAGGCCAGCCGCAAAGTAAATTGGCGGTTGGCCTGTGATCTAACCTGTTTGCTACTCTGAGTGTCTTTCCTCATCAATATTAAGCAGATATTATAGATTTTTGAAGGCAGACAACACAAATATCTATCTTTAGAAAAAATTGCCAAGCATTCTAAGGGTTACGTTGTGATCTAGAAATGAACTTAAAATCAATGTTTTCCTCACACCTCAAGTTGAGCTATGATTTTAGCCTATCTAAATGCTGTATTGATGCTAAAAAACAATGTCTAGAACATTCTGTCTTACGTAGTTTAGCAGTATGATAACCATACTTAAGTATGAGGAGGAATTTAAGATTAAGTATATTGCCATATTGTTTTGAGATCATGGGCCCTGATGTTTTTTTTTCAGAGCCAATGTTGATCATTTTTTTGTTCATTGTAGATCTGTTTGAAATCACAACATACAGTTTGATGAAGAAATTCAAAAAGCCTTTTAAATTGTTTTGCTTTCTATGTGTTAACACCTTAAACAAACATGATAAATTGTTTTCTTTATAAAGGAATATCTCATTTGTAGGAAATGTCACTTGCACATAGTATATAACATGTTTTATTTTAAATGCAGAATTCATAAATTATTCAAGATTCGACCTTTCTTGAGTAAACCAATTAGTTTTGTTTCTAAGCAAAAGTCAAGGAAGAATTATACTCTGGCACCAAGCTCTGTTTTGTTGAACATATTAATAGAAACTTTCATTCTTAGTTTTTCACTTGAGTCAGCCTATATGGAAAGGTTTTGATGTCTCTGGAGTCAAGAATCATTTGAAGTACCTCTGAAACATTCTTAGTGAAAAAGTTATTATATACATTGTAGTTTCTAACCAATTATACTTAATCCCATCAGATGACATTTTACAGCAATATGAAAAATAAAATTGCTCAATACAAACTCATAAAATTCATTTGTTATTCCTAGTTATATCAATTGATGATTTGAATGCATGGCTTAATGTTTAATCGTATGTCGGTTTATTGTCAACAACAATAAACTGGATTGCAATTCATTCATCACATAAAAGATAACAGCTTGCCAATATTCTCTCCATTACCAAACAATAACAATATTTGAGTAAGATTTATAGCTTCTTAAGCCATATGCTGTGTGAGTATTAGAATGAATACATTTGAATAAATTAGCTAGATTTGTTGTACAATATAAAGTATTGATATTTGCATTATTTTCAGCTTCAAATGTTGGGATATGATGTCAGCTGGGCTGCATTCAATGTTATTGAAGTAATGGCATCACCCAAATTCACTTTTAAGGTAAGAGTTTGTGGAAGCATGCTCCAAAGTCTTGATTAAACCCTTAAAGTGCTGGAACCGACCTCGTGTTTATGCAAACAGGTTCGATCCAGACCAGCTTACAAGTATATTGGCGGCTGGCCTTTGATCTAATCTGTTTGCTACTCTGGAAATCTTTCCTCATCAAAATTAGGCAGATATTTAAGGTTTTTGAAAGCAGACAACACAAAATTTTTTTTTTTATAGAATAACCCTGCATTCTAAAGGTTAAGTTGATTCCTTGTTATTTACTGAAGGGAACGAATTGTAACTACTCACACTTTCGCCAGTGGTTATGTTTGCCAATGTGCCAAATAAATTGTTATTGAGTTTAATGACCCCTTCTTTACATAGGAAAAAGGGGTAATGTATCTCCCTGTGGTTAAGGGGATGGACTTAAACTCAGAGGGTACTAGGTTTGAGCCCCACCAGCATCTCTGACTTTGGTAGAAATCATATGGCAACATATTAGCATTGAATTGGTGAATCCCAGGAAAACAGTTATACAACTGAAAAATTCACATGGCATTGGAAAAACACCTCGAAGATTATTGAATTCATTTGAGATAAAGCATTGAAACTATTGTTAAAGTTAGGGTTAAGAAGACTTTGACTCTGTGAATACATTCTACTTTTGTCACATTGATTTCAAATACTTTTAAGGACGTCTTGAATTTAATTTGATGAAAATGATAAGGTATGATGTGATGGGTAATCATCTATTAAGATATTCTTTGAAAAGACAAAATTCTCCTTTTTCCAAATCGGTTGAAAGATTGTCTGCCACAAACCCTATGGTTCTACTTGATGAATTACTGTAGTTAATCTAAAGTGTTAATGTTACTGTTGAATATTTTATTACAGAGAATTGGCTACTTGGCTGCCTCTCAGAGTTTTCATGATGGTACAGATGTACTTATGTTAACAACCAACATGATAAGGAAGGTAAGTGTGATCAGGGTTCTCTCTGGCTAAAATTTTCTTTGCGCCAACACTTGCGCCAAATTCAAAAAGTTGGAGCCAAATTTAAAAAGTTGGAGCCAAATTCACTAAGTTGGCGCCATATGTCTTTTGTAGAAGGGGAAATCATTCATCAGGGTCATCTACGGTTCTAAAGGGGATCTCAAGTGTTAGTTTGTTCTATCTATTTTTAAGTGCTGTTTTCATGAGGTTCTATGGACTAAATACTCTCTCACACTCATCATTTGAAACAGGACATAGCAGAAACATGACTTTCACCTTGGCGTCATATTATAAACGACTATTTCCTGTTCTCCAAGCCTCCTTGAAATTACGGTTGTAAGATAATAATATAATATAATATTAGATATCATATCAAGTTGATTTTAGTGGGAGGCATATTCAACAACTGAGAAGATTGATTTAAAGTCATTCTTGTGTTGGATCAGAATTAAATGTCACTAAGAGAAAATCGCAGATTTTATATACTGAAACTTCGGTGCATAAAAGAGTTTTAGTTATTTGTCAATCAACACAACTGACTTCGCCGATGTTTGATGTCAACGTCTTTAAAAAACAACGCGAGGGCAAAATTTTGATTGGAAAGCAATTAAAGTAATCAAAGTCATAATTTCCATATAATTGAAGTTGTAAAGGCTGGCGAATGATTAAATGGTGTACACGAGAAAGTGTCACCTTCAACAAACTTGACAATCAACAGATAATGGACTGAACAAGTGTGAAAACAAGATTATCCCGTATCGGAAATGGCATTTGATTAACAAGCTGGTTCCTGGGTTTTAATTCAAAGTACTGCGATTACGGGAACCATCGATACATGGTTCTCAGCTTTACACTAAAGACAAGCCGATATTGACTCGAAATCGGCAACCACGTGGTAAACAAACGTCAGATTCTCGCGAAAAATAGTCGGCGCCAGCAACTTTCGCCAAACTTGTTTTTCTTGCGCCAATTTCTTGATTTTGTCGCAAATGGCGCCAGTTGCGAAGGCCAGCGTGAACCCTGGTGATGTATCTGAAAATTTCCTTAAAGAAGATGAATATGATCAATTGCAGTTTAGGTGCAGGACTCCTCCCTCTTTACTTTACAACGCATTTGTATTGACTCACATTCAAATCATATCCAATTAAGTAGTGTTTTGTATACTGTGTCCTTAGGCTAGTCACTTCAGAGCTCTGGCCTAGTACTGATGGATCCAGGAAAGCCGTTATATAACTGAAAAATTGTTGATATGGCATTAAACGCCATACAAACCAAATGTAAAGTGTTTGTTTTGTCAATGAAAACACCTAATTCTGTGTGCTTAATTCTAATTCACTTTGTTAAGGAATTTTTATGAATATGAAAAAACGAAGTTTTACTATTTTAGTTAGATTATAGATTTTATTAGTCAAAGTAACTACACATGTAACATACAAAAACAAAGGTGATTATTTTGTTATCTATTCTAAACCGCAATGTTTTCTGTCTCAACAGGACTTAAGCAGCCAGAATCAGTATGATGCTGGGGTGGCCCTAAATGGACTTTCATGCTTCATCACTCCAGATCTAGCAAGGGATTTGGCCAATGACATTATGACCCTGGTATGTAGATATGTAACACATTTTTTTTTTTTTTAATTTTTTTTTTACATTTTCTTTGAATGGTTTTGACAAAGTCAGACACACATCACTCTAAAATCCTGTTTACTCAATTTAAGCTATTTCTTCTTTTCCGACAATTATTTCTTAAAAGTTGAACAGGTAAGAAACCCTTTCTCCCTCTGCTTTAATGGTTTCTTAAGTCTTAAAAAGCATACGAGAGAAATAGTATTTTTTTTTGCGAATTACTTTGTCCGACCCTATCAGTTTGAGTATTTTTCTAAACTCATTTTGAAATTTTACTCTGATGATTTTTTGTATGATGAAATGTGAAATTTAAAGGGGCTATTTAATAAATTTTATGATTTCACTTTTAAGGTAAGAGTTGCCGCTAGCATGCTCCATAGTCTTTATTTAACCCTTAAAGTGCTCGAACCAACTTCGTGCTAATGCAAACAGGTTAGATCCAGACCAGCCGCCAAGTAAATTGGCGGCTGGCCTGTGATCTTACCTGTTTGCTACTCTGAGTATCTTTCCTCAACTAAATTTAGAAGATATTAAAGGATTTGGAAAGCAGATGACACAAAAATCTATTTTTAGAAAATTACCCAGCATTCTAAGGGTTAACAAGCCTCATCGCTTAACAAATGAACATTTTCAATGACATGATGTAAGATTTTTGAAAAGAAAAGAAATGAAGCAAGACTTCTCACGTTTCTGTGCTTTAGCAAAAAGCCTTATTTTCATAAAGTTGTTGGATTGTTCTCTAATCCTTTGCTAACGGTAATTTAGTTTATGATGCACAAACTTGCAACTTATGAGGTCACAATGTTCTCACAAATTGAATCCTTTTCAAAATTAAGTTTGTGTTTTACAGATGACGTCCACTCGGCCATACTTACGCAAAAAGGCAGTATTAATCATGTATAAAGTGTTCCTGCAGTTTCCTGAAGCTTTAAGGCCAGCCTTTCCAAGGCTGAAGGAGAAATTGGAAGATCCAGACCAAGGTAGGCAACTTGGTCACCCTGCAATAAATCTTAGTGTTAGTCTATATCAAGCAGGGGTGGAAATGTCAATTGTTTGTATTGATCAGCTTATCCAAAAGCATTAACAGATAAGTGATTCTTAATGAAGTTCATTTTATAACCATTATAAAAATGTGTCCAAAAAAAAGATTTGGCATTTACGACAAGTAAATATAAAAATCTGATTTCGCCACCCCTGATAAAGGGTTCAGTGTAAGATTAAAGAATGTCTCTCACTTTTATGAAGGAGTAACTTAATAGTGATGGATTGAGGTGGTCTCCCAGTTGACTTATGGAATGCCTTTTGTTCTACCTGACTTGACCAGCCTTTATGGGTAGTCAAATATGTGGTGTTTCTACATCATTATGAGCCAGGGGCCCGTTTTACTAAACAACTTACGGAAAATGTTTGCGTAAGTCATAATTGATTAACATGGATAATATCTTCAATGAAAGTACAATATTGCAATGTGACACGTCATTGGAAGCGTCTCGGAGAGACGATTCCAATGATGTGTTACTTTGCAATATTGCTTTGCCAAATATTGAAATAAAAGGACTTGTTGTTTTAGACTTACGCAAATCTTAAGCGTAAACTGTTTAGTAAAACAGGCCCCAGGTATCACATTATTACTGGAATAATGTAGACATGGTCTAAAACCCATATTTAAAGAAAAAATACAAGAGCTTTTATGTCAGTGGTTTAAGGGATAGTTAATTTCTTTCTTGTTATTCATCTTTGGATCAAGATGAATGTGCAAAACATTGTTAAAAGCAACATAAAACAATAAACAGTCATTGCATGGAATGAATTGGTAGATACGTGTCATTTGTTTGTTTTCAGGAGTCCAATCTGCAGCTGTCAATGTGATATGTGAATTAGCGCGGAAGAACCCTAGAAATTATTTATCACTTGCCCCGCTCTTCTTCAAGCTGATGACTTCTTCAACCAATAACTGGGTCCTCATTAAAATCATCAAATTGGTAGGAGAACTATTTCTTTGGTATCTAAATTAACCCATTACCAAACAATAACGGCAATTGACCAGTCTGTTGCAGACGACTTTGCTAAACATTGTGGAAAAAGGGGAAATTGCTTGTGACGAGCAATTTCTCCTTTTCCCACAATGTTTTCTGCCCTATCAGAAGATTTATTTTCAATTTCATCACATTTTGAAATGTCGCATGCAAACTCTTTCAACTTTGGGCAGTCGGAAATTGCCGTTTGGGAATGGGTTAATGGGAGAGAACGATGCTTTTGGTTTGGGTTTTATAAAGTGCCAACCGTAGTATTAGAATGTTATTCATTTGCTGTTAAGTGAGATATCATGGTATAATGAGTTAAACCTTTCTAGGGTTCTATTATGAAATTTATGCATTTGCAGGCTATTTGAAAACAATGTGACATGATATAAATTTTCTCATGTAGTAAATACATGTACTGTCATATATTCATAAAATTGTTTATGTTGATAATCTTGTGATTTCTCTTTCTCTTTCAGTTCAGTGCTTTAACGCCCCTAGAGCCTCGGCTTGGCAAGAAACTGATAGAACCATTAACAAACCTTATACACAGGTATGGGAGTATGTAATACACTGTCATTGGGAAGTAATTTCATATCTTTTCGTCATAAATGAAGATGTTTATTGTCTCGGAAAGCTAGAAACTCTTAATTGCCACACCAGTACTGCACTATCTTGTTTTCCCATGTACTGTGCTGCTCAGTAGTGAGATATGAACAAGATGTGTTGAGCCACTTTCTTAGAATTCCTTAAGGAAATCTGGCCAATCTAGACTTCAGCTGAGATATATTATGTTTCCTTTGCAGATTATCCTAAAATTCAGGCAAAGAAGGTGAAATATTGATCAAATTGAACAATACATGTACCTTTTTCATTTGACAAAATTATCATGTACACGAGTTCATTTATAGAGCATTCAACATTTTTTTGTCATTAGGGTTGTGTTTGGCTATATCTTGCCTTTTTTGAAGCCCTCTAACTTGTGCAGGGCATTTAAGAGTATTTTCAGCACTTATCTTTTGAAACATTGTGATAAAAGGCTAAAATGCTTGCAATTACCAATGATTTTATTGGTGATTGTTCATAGACGAGAAAATTTGAAAGTCAAAGTAAAAGTTTTTGTATTGTTATTTGATATAGAATTAAAAGAAGCTATTGAAAGCATAATTAATTCAGGAAGCGTCAGTTTATCTAAGTATGTACAGTCTGTGTTGGTTATAATCTCAAAAGCGATGTCACACTGTTGGAATAAAAAGCATGGTATTGTTCGGTATAATCATTTCAAAGAATTAGAAACGATATAATTTTGCTTCCTATGACTATTCTTCATTGCATATTATATTACAATACAGTTGTTGTGCAGTTTTAAAGGAATTAACTTCCAAATTTTCTCACATCTGTGAACAAGCTCTTTTTATCCTAACCCATTACCAAACAACAATGACAAATGGCAAGTTTGTTGCAGATGACTCTGGAAAACATTATGAGAAAAAGGAGGAATTGCTCTTAACGAACAATTTCTCCTTTTTACCACAATGTTTTCTGCCTTGTCAGAAGATTAATTTTCAATTTCATCACATTTTGAAGTGTCGTCTGCAAACTCTTTGAATTTGGAACAGTAAAAAATTTGGCGTTTGGTAAAGGGTTAAGCAAATAATGCTGCAAATTTCCATAGACATTTTTGTACAGATGATTGATTGACTGTGTTCTGCTGCAAACTTATTGAAATTAAGAAGTTTTAACAAAATGAACAATTGCTTATTTCAGTACATCTGCGATGTCTCTTCTATATGAATGTATCAACACTGTGATAGCTGGTGAGTTATTTTCCTTTTCTAACCTTTGTAAATTCATGTCCTATCGCAATGTTTTATTTATTTTTGCCTTAAATTCATTAAATCATAGATCCTTGAACACTAAAAAAAAAAATCAAGCATTTTCTTGATGTCACAATAAATTATTTTTAACCCTTAGAATGCTTGATAATTTTCTATAAAAAGATTTTTTATGTCGTCTGCTTTCCAAAACCTTAGATATCTGTTTGATTTTGAGAAGAAAGATTCTCAGAGGAGCAAACAGGTTAGATCACAGGCCATCCACCAATTTACACAGGATTTCAGCAACTCAGAAGTAAAGAAATTGAAATGGTATTTGGTTTAGTGACAATGATTGTACATATCAAATTTGTAATGTTAAAAACTCCAAGAGCATAAATCTCTGAGTTAGCCCCTTTAAGTTATAAATTTCTGTATAAATGGATTGAAAAAAGTGCCTGCTACTTCTCTTATCTGGCTTATTATGTTAATGATTGATTGACTTGTCTTTTTCTCTTGTTAAGAGTAGTTCATTACCAATGCTTTGGCTATGTATTGTACATAGTTTAGAGTAAGACCAGAGCTCCAGATATGAAGAGTAATCAAGTTTTATTAATGCAATTTTACATAACTTATATAAGAGGATCAGTGACAACTCATTAGAGAAGGTTTTGATAAGTACCCATAATAAAAGGGTTGATGGTAAAAATAAAGATGTAAAGATATGAATATTCTCTTTATATCTTGATCCCTGGTAAAACATATATACACATATGTCTCAATGAGTGTATAGATTTGTATGATCAATGGAAAAATGATTTTTTATGCTGTATAAGGTCAGTTGAGACAGATCTGTAAGCAGTTTAGAGTATGGACAATATCCCTTGTTTGATTTATTAGATCACATTGTATGCATTTTCAACAGTTCTTCAGTTATATCATATTTGGCAATGCTTCTTTTCATTGTCCTGGTATTTTGTCATCAGTACTGCTCAATATCCTTTCCTTGACACTGAATGCCTTCCCAAATAAAGTTTTGATGGATGAATTTATAGTATTACATTGATGTTTGTTTGAAATAAGGAAAAATATTGATCAACAAAGAATTCCAAATCTGAACCTTTGTCTTATCTAGCTCTGAATTCAAGATCGATAACAATGTTTTTTGTTTTTTTAAAAAGCAGTCTGTTTTAAAGGTGCTTGTTCACTGAAGAGAAAATTCGAAAGTAAAATGACCTTAACTGTCGATGCACAGTAAAACTCCATTCATTCATTCATTCATTCGTTCATTCATTCATTCATTCATTCATTCATTCATTCATTCATTCATTCATTCATTCATTCATTCATTCATTCATTCATTCATTCATTCATTCATTCATCCGAAAGTAAAGTTAAAATGTTGCTGAAACAACACAGATTTTGTACTTTTGTTTGATATACAATAAAAAGTAGCTATTGAAAGCACAATTAATTTAGCAAGTGTCAATTTATTTAAGTATGTACTGTTTATATGCAGTAGATCTCAAAAGCAATGTCACACATTTGAATTTACATACCGGTAGATGTTGATTCACTGTATACACACTTTAAAGGAATAGAACCGATCTAATCTTGCAGCCAATGACTATTTTCATATGATAGTACAGCTGCTGTGCTGCAGGGGCCTCCGTGGCCTAGTGGTTAGAGTACAGAACTTGAAATCACATGGCCCCTCTCCGCGTGGGTTCAAATCCTGAGAGGGATATGGATTTTCATGAGAGGCAGTCTCCCGACTGACTTACGGAATGCCGATGGTTCTACCCGCCTTGACCAGCCCTTATGGGCAGTTGAGTATGGGGTCTTCCTCCATCATTAAGAGTCGGGCATCGCTACATAACTGAAATAATGTTGATGTGATGTAAAACCCATAAAAATATATATAAAAAAAAAAAAAAAAAAAACAGCTGCTGTGAAGTTGTAAGGAAAAGAATTTTGAACTTTCAAATTTCCCCACATTCATGAACAAGCACCTTCATCCATACCATTTTAGTTCACTATCATGTCACTCTACTCTAGATATTGTTTGCATGAGACCATAAGTAGCATGTCAGTCAATTGATTTAGTTTGAGAATAGATGTATTCATTTCGTCATTTGATAAATTAGCAAAATCTGCAGATGACTTTTAGCATGAGGCAGAAAAGGACATTCAGTTAAAGGTGGAATACATTTTGAGATTTTGCATAACATACTTCTGCTTTAACAGTTAAAACTTTCTTCAATTGTCTGATCACATACATGTATAAGCAGAGCTAAATGCTTTCTTAATTTCTTACAAAGAAACCAAACTTAATTTAAAGAAAGAAGAATTAATACAGAAGGTCATTTGCATTTCAAAGAAACATGCCATAACTGCAATATGCCAAAAGTCATCAGAAGCATAAACCCTTTCCCTAATGACCATTGATTGATTCTCTCATGAAATTGATGAGATAGAATTAGCAATAAAAAAAGGATTTGTATTTTATTTAACTGTCAACCCATTCTCTCTTGGTGAATTTGAGAGTTGCCAAAATTGGAAGCCATAGTAGTGACTATGATATAAGTATCAGTAATGACATTTATTTTGATAGATATTTAGACGAAGTGTTTATTGTAAGAGAAACTATGTTACTGTGACATCAAATTTTGGAAAGGTTTAAATAATTTGCACCTTATATGTTGTAAAAGTGTCTGCAGTGAATCATTGATGTTTTATGATTGAGTTTATTAAACTGTAGATTTATCATTTGTTTTACAATATTCAGTTGCTTTCAAACTTACAGCACTTCTTATAACATGTAACATGCATGCTTGTTGTTGTAACACTGTATATACATCACTTTTGAAGAACATCATGCTTAACTCTTTACCAGGTTTTGAAAAGGAGACCAGGGTACAGTTTTACTAAACAGTTTACGCTTAAGGTTTGCGTGAATCTAAAACAACAATTCCTCTTTTATTAATATTTGGCCAAGCAATATTGCAAAGTAACACATAATTGGAATCGTCTCTCCGAGACGCTTCCAATGACGTGTCACATTGCAATATTGTACTTTCATTGAAGATACTATCCATGTTTATCATTTATTACTTACGCCAAAAAAAGTCCGTAAGTTGTTTAGTAAAACGGTACCCTGGCCCGGCCAATAACCTTTCTGAAGTGTCAATAAGGCTTGATTTATTGCAATCCGAACTCATTGGGTTTATCAAATGAAAACACCTCTAAAGTAACATGAAAGCTGCCATTTTGTTTCTCACGAGATTTTTACATTGTCCTTTTGTTTTCATATATAGATCTAGATGTAAAATCTGAATTGTCATTAAATTTGATTAAGGTACCAGATATACCACAACTTTTAATTCCACTTTTATGTATGAGTAACAAACAAAAAGAATGATCTAAAATAATGTTCAGCACCTCCATATACGTTAAAGTTCAGTTAGATGCATGACAGAAATTAATAATT
The DNA here is from genome assembly GCA_947846245.1 of Cerastoderma edule. NCBI lineage: Eukaryota > Metazoa > Mollusca > Bivalvia > Cardiida > Cardiidae > Cerastoderma > Cerastoderma edule. Next base: position 26,452,136 of record OX401405.1, read on the forward strand.
AATATTTTTTTTTAGGGGGTGGGTGTGAGTGAAGATGTATGATGGCCCATTGATGGGGTTTCAGTCAGAACAGAACAGAACAAAAATAACAAATTCACTTCATTCCACTGTCATCACAGATGAACGATAGGCATATCCTCTTTTTAAATTTAAATTAAAGTATTGTAGATTGCATGCCTACACTTTACCCCCTGTCCCTAATTTGATATAGTGACTGATCCAAATTAAAAGCATCATCAGATAAAAATTTAGAGTTATGAATAGAAAAAAATTGATTTGTGATATTTGGTAAAAATCGTTTTGTGAAAAGAGAGTTTCACTATTGCTTAAATTTAAAACTTAACCTTTTGTTTGAGATGTGTCAAGTGGTCTAAATTTAAAAACTGGTTAATTGACTTCTTATTTATTTCATTGTTTTGTTGGATCATTTGATACAATATGCTTTGAATAGATAGCAAGCTTTTAGTTTAGTGGTTGCTTGTGACCAATGCTTTAGTGCTTTTCTGATGATGTTTTGTACATTTAACATATAGTTTCTGTTTCAGTGACTGATCGGGGTTGGGAGATACTGCTAATGAGCCATTTTTGAAAAATACCCAATTTTCCATTTGCATACAGATAAGGTCCAGGGTACCGTTTTACTTAACAACTTAAGGAAAATATTTGCGTAAGTCATAACTGATACACATGGATAGTAACTTCAATGAAAGTACAATATTGCAATGTGACATGTCATTGGAAGCGTCTCGGAGAGACGATGATACCAATGATGTGTTACTTTGCAGTATTGCTTCAACCAATATTGAAATAAGAGGTATTGTTGTTTAAGACTTGCGCAAATCCTAAGTGTAAACTGTTTAGGAAATCGGTACCCAGATCAGACTGTTCTGAAATATTGTCTTGATCAGGAGATTTTCTGTTTGCACCAAAAGAGAATGTCTGTGTATATCTAATTTAACCCAATACTGCTTGTACACTCGGATCTTTAAACATTTTCGTTTTGCATATTACTATTGGGGCTAAAAGAAGAAATTGCTTGTTTTGAACAATTTCTTCTTTTGTTGCAATATTTCTCATAAATGTTTTCTGCAAAAGTCGTACATGGAGATATATTGAGTTATCCCATTACCAAACATAACAACATTTGACCAGTTTGGTGCAGACGACTCTGGCAAACATTGGGGGGGAAAAGAAAAATTGCTCATAACGAGCAACCTCTCCTTTTCCCACAATGTTTCGGCCCTATCAAAAGATTGATTTTCATTTTCATTACATTTTAAATGTTGCTGCAAACTCTTTCAATTTGGGACAGTCGAAATTGTGGCACAGTTGAAAATTTGGTGTTTGGTTAAGGGTTAATGTTTATGATTGATTCTTGGTCTGGTTATAGAAAAAGGGATGGGTTATAGAAAAAGGGGTGTGCTATAAATGAAAAGGGGTGTGTCCCCAAGTCAAGGTTCACTGCTGACACTTAATTTGCATATTTCTTCTTACTTACAGTTCTGATTTCTGTATCCACAGGCATTCCAAATCACGAAGCCTCCATTCAGGTATATAATCATTTTGTGCATTATATATCATTTGAACCACAAAATGAGAATTTAATTTGATGAAATAAACTTATATATCAATGAGATGCCTTTTCATAAACCATTTTATAATAATGATTCATTTAGCAACATAACCACTTTAAAAAAAAAAATGGCCAAAGGAGGTGGTAATTGACTACTTTTTTCTTCTATTTTTTCTACTTGAGTCTCTCTCAAAGTTTGAATTCTAAAATTGAAAAATTACCAGTTGAGTATTTGAATTATTCTGCAGAATAAGTTTTACTGCATATGTCTTAATCAATATCATTATGAAATATTGTGAGTGACAATTAATGTTAAAAGAGAAAAATAATTCTTTTATTACAAAATTTTCCTCTCAACTTATTTTGTAAAACTACCTTTTCTGCGGATTGCTCATGAAACCATTGACTGTAATGGATTATTGCTTGTGATAAGCAAATCAGTGTCTCTTAGTCATCAAAATAACTCTACCAGTTCAAATTTTAAGTTTTTATTTAAAGGTTAATGAAGAAAATTTTGCTGACGATCAATCTATACCAAATGTACAGTTCAATCCAGATCATAACCATACATAGATAGAAAAGATCAAGTTTTCTCATTTTGTGGTTCATTTGCTTTGACAGGGTATTGTATACGGATGATATATTACAGGGTACCTGCTTTTACTTATACCAACATACACCTCTGAAATCATACTGGTGATTGCTTCAAACAGTTGAATACTCCTTTTTTTATTTATTTTTTCTTTTAATAAAAAAAGGAGACCTATGGACTGGGCTCTGCCAATACTTAGTAGACAGTGCTTCCTGATTTTAGATTTATATAACCCCTTACTTCACAGTCTCCCACTTTACCCCAGCTGCAGCAGAAAAATGCCACCATGCTATACATAACTTACATTAACTTCTTTATACCCTACACTGTGGTCTTGGGCAAAGCTCCCTTAACCCATTACCAATTAATAATGACATTTGACCAGTTTGTTGCAGACGACTCTGGAAAACAGTGTGAGAAAAGGAGAAATTGCTCTTAACGAGCAATTTCACCTTTCCCCACAATGTTTTTTGGCCTATTTGACGATTATTCTTCGATTTCATGACATTTCGAAATGTTGTCTCCAAACTCTTTCAATTTGGGACAGTCGGAAATCTGGTGTTTGGTGAATGGTTAAGGTTGGTTCTATTTTTGTTAGTTATAAGAGATGAGATCTATGCAAGAGGAACTGGGATGTTTAAACGTTCTTATGATGCCTTTCAAAGAGTCTCTAATTACTTTATGAGAGAATGAGTTTAATGCCATGCAGTCTTGTGTAGAAATAGACACATGTTGTATTGAATCATACACACTTGCACCTTTGTGGTAGTCGAAACATCACTAAATTGTTTCTGCACATAGTCAACAGTTTGTTATCATTGTAGAACATACCATAATGTGGTGTTTTACTTTCCTGCTGCTCTTAAGAAATCAAAGTTATCTTATTACCACTGACATATCCACTACACTGAATCAATAGATAATCAATGATAAGATTATTAAATTGAACATATGATATTAAGCCATAAGAATTATCACCTTATGAGTTAGTAGTGGAGGGCAAGTCCAAATTGCCAATAAGCTTTTTCGTGTCTCTCACCAACAATTAATAGCTGGGCTTCATGAACTGAAATAAATGATGTTGACATGTTGTAAAAACCGAATAAAACTTAACAATTGTTTTTGTTTAGGAATCTATTGTGAATCAATAGAAACAAACATAGGGATGGCAAAATGTGTGTGTTTGTTTTAAACACATAAGTGTTGTTTGATAGTTAGAAAAGTAATCCACCTTAGCTAATTGTGGGAAGGCTGTATGGCAGAAGCTCATCAGTTATTTATAACCCAGTTTGAAGACCATCATCAAAATCATATATTTTTATTAAGATACACGAAAGTCAGATGCGTTTGCAATTGACAATTATCAATATAAGTATAGGGTCCTGCATGGCTCAGTGGTTAAGTTGGCTGACTTAGAACTCAGGGGTCTCAGGTTTGAGCCCACAGACACCTCTGGTTTCATGGAAGTGACCTTTGGTAAGTTACTTCCGAGCCCTAGCCTATTACTGTTCGATCCAGGAAACTGAAGAATTGTTGTTATAGTGTTAAACACCATAAGAATAATTTAAGTTCATAAGTAAGACAATGACATAAAGATGAAAGAAGAAAGGTTTAACAGTCAAGGTTCGGAGTCACAAGCATTTGAATTGGACAACAAGAAAGCATTAAAATATAGCTTAAACGTTTCCCAAACAGTAACAACATTTGACCACTTTGTTGCAGACGACATTAGAAAACATTGAGGGAACAGCAAAAATTGCTCGTTACGAGCAATTTTTCCTTTTCCCACAATGTTTTCTAGCCTATCAGAAGATTATTTTCCCATTTCATCACATTTTGAAATGTCGTCTGCAAACTCTTTCAATTTGGGACAGTCGAAAATTTGTTGTTTTGGAACGGGTTAATTGAAAAGCAATGCAAAGCAAAAAAATGAATACATAACCTTGTGTAGGATGAGCACATAAAAGGTAATTGGCTGGTGCTCTGCCTCAATTTAAAGAGTTAATTATGTGAAGTTGTCTATATTAAGATATGTAAATAAGTTGCATTCTTTCATTTTCAAAATATATATATATATTTTATTGATCTTTACTTGTGATAATATTGCAAATTTATGACCACCCTCCTAAAAAGACTGAATTTTAAGAGACATGCATGATTCCTATGGGGAATTTTTTTTATGCATTCAAAGGTGAATTATGTCTCTCTATGTGCTAACTTTCCAAATGTATTCCACATCTGTTCAAGAAACATTATAACTTATTAACCAGCCAAATCACCCCTGTATATACAAACTCTTTTTTCTCTCAAAATGCTTATAAAGCATTGAAAGCTTTATATACATTGTAATGTATAATCACATTGTAATGTATAACCATGATGTTGCTTTAATTGTACCATTTGTTCAATATTTAACTCTTTCCCAAACAATAACGACATTTGACGTTTTTGTTGCAGACGACTTTAGAAAACATTGTGGGGAAAGGAGAAATTGCTCGTTACGAGCAATTTTTCCTTTTCACACAAGGTTTTCTGTGCTTTCTGAAGAATATTGTTCAATTTCATCTCTTTTTAAAATGGCGTCTGCAAACTCTTTCAATTTGGGACAGTGAAAAATTTGTTGTTTGGGAAAGGTTTAAGCTAGATTGCTTTATTGATGCCGACCTTTCTTGTCCCTAAACCAGAGAGATGAGTTTTATGGCCTTTGCAGCTGTCAAATTTTGAAAGGATCGTATAGCAACAGATATCATTTCAAAAAAAAATTATACGAAAAGAGAATTTATGTACTTTTCCAAAGCTGTCTTTTCTCTTGGACTAGCAACACTATCAAAACCCTTCTTTGTGATATTGAGGTTCAATTTTGATAGCTGAACATGCATTAACCTTTCCTCAAATTGCATTGAATTGCAGAAGGATGTTCTGTTAATAGATGCTCCGGTATGTATAATTGAAATTGAAAGAAATACAATGCCTGGGTGGCATGGATCTTAAGGTAGTATCAGTGTTATAGTTCCACGGTAATATGAACCTATAATTACTCCTGATGTTTGCTCATAATGCACTCTGAAATGTCTGAAAACTTGATGAGTTATTATGGGTCATTACAGAAACATTACACAGGTTTTACCTTAGTTAAGACAATTTTACTCTTCCTTTTGATTTATTTCCATAAGTATAAAAATGCATTCTGAAAAACAGTTGAATCTCTTAAAAACAAAACATTTGGTCAAAATGAGGTACTTTTTCTATATTCAAATAAGTGGTCTGCTTTAGGAGTCAAAAATATTAATTTCTAATGAAATATTGCTTTTCTATTCCTGAAGTTTAGGTTCACACCCATGATTCATTTATTCTTTGGTGGAAGGAATCTTATTTTATGCAGCATGACATTTGCAACAAGAAATAGTGAAAGACAATGTAAAAAGGTTTATAGGGATAGACAAGCACTTTTATTGATAAATTAATTTGTAAACACATCTGTTTAAACTTAAAAATGGTGCTATCTAGTGAAAATTCCATCTATAATGCTGGATGGGTTTGAGGGCTATACTTCCTATTTAATTTTCTATTATAGAATCCCAAATCCTCATAGATTGAGAAAGTTTCAATGGGTAAAGGGCAGCTTTCTTAGGAAAAATGGCATGAACTGTTTCATTAATAATTTCCCGTCTTTTCTGCAAGAAGATAAATGAAAAGTTGATAGTTTTCTGCATTAATTCTTTCATATAAAACTTTGATTTTTAAGGATTTTTATTGCTATGACATTAGATGTTACTGATTACTCCATATATACTAATTTTGTTACAACCATACCAGATGTCACTCATTCACCCATATCGAAACAGTGATAGCTCTATATTTCAGCAACAGCAAACATCTTTAAAATCATTTAATCATTTAAAATATCATACCATTGCTTTGATACATAACTATATTAAGTGCTTCACAAACATGACGTCCTTACTAAAGTCTTGCAATGAACCCTTGATATATTTTTTCGTATTAGACGGAAATTGTTTATGCAAAAGCAGAAATTGCATGTTACAGCTGCTTCTCTTTCTGTGAATGTGGTTTCTTGAGTTGCTTTCTCCCATGATAAATCAAGTGTATATGAAGTAAATGGTTTAGATAATTGGAGAGTTTCATCCTTATAAACAATTTCTTCTTTTGTAAGAATGATTTTTTAATCATTTGAAAGTCTAACTGTTATTTGTCATAATCCGAAGTTATGATCTGTTTATTTTTCAATTAGAATTTGGGATACAATTTATATGTGTGGAAATGTGGGATATAAATGCTTTTAAATTTAAAATTTGCCATCTTTGTTATTGTTAAAGTGAATTAAGATGATGTGAATGCTGCATTACTTTTGACTGTTTAGTAATTTTCCTTGTTTCGTATGATTAAAGATGAAAAAAGGTGTAGTTTACAGCTTCGGGTTAAAATCATGAAACGTCATTTAGGTTTCAGAGGTGTATGGGCATTAGCTTTTTTTGTTTTCATAAATCGTTTTCGGAGGAAAATCTAATTTCCCTTTTATATGATCATTGTTATCGCTTGGGACCTCTGTGTATTAGTGTTGGAATACATGAACCATAAGGCCCAGCTCCATGTAGGTTTAAAATGTTGTTTTAGAAAAATTGTTGATGCAGTGTTTAACTAAACTCAATCAAACAAAGAAACAAATGATAATTCATCTATGTAGCAAAATGGGAGTCCCTTAGCCTATGTTTGTAATCTAGGTAGATGTTATTTTTAATGAGCAAAACAGGTTTTTTCTCATAACACTTTCTATATATGTGTCATCCAGAAATATGTCTTTAAGTTTTGTGTGGGAAAAAATGTAAAATTCATTATAAATCTTTTTCATAGTTTATGATTTATAGATTTACTTTTCAATGTTTTCTTCATTCATTTTTAGCTCTGTGTCCAGAAATTAAGAATATTGATTGAAGACTCAGACCAAAATCGTAAGTATATATTTATTAATAATCTTATTATTAATCTTTCGTGGTTGTTGATTTTGGAATTGTCTCTGTCCGATGACTGCATTACTTCTGACAATATAGTCTTTAAAAAAGGAATAGGAGTGCTGCTTGGCCAAGTGGTTATAGTGGACCTGTACCTCGGCTCAGGTTCAAGTCTAACTTGCACTGTTGGTCATGGGGGAGTGACCTTAACCCTTTCCCAAACAATAAATACATTTAACAACTTTGTTGCAGACGACTTTAGAAAACATGGGAAAAGGAGAAATTGCAATTTTTCCTTTTCCCACAATGTTTTCTGCCCTATTAAAGATAATTCTCCAATTTCATCACATTTTGAAATGTCGTCTGCAAACTCTTTCAATTTGGGACAGTCTAAAGTTTGTTGTTTGGGAAAGGGTTAAGCAGGACGCTTCAGAGCTCTACCCTTGTCCTGGTGAATCTCAGGAGAGGTGTAATACAACTATACATTTTTTATTGGCTTTGAACCCAGACCTGTTTGAACCTATCTTTTCAGCTTAGTGAGCTTAGAGGTCTTTGACAAATGTTCCCAATGATAACTCCTTTTTCACCTTTGTCATATATCTATATTCCACACATTGACTTAAATAAATGTCATTTAAACATTGGATAAACTATCTCTTTAAGTCGTGAATCATTTTTCCAAGTCAAACAAGTTATATAAATGTTTTTGTTTTTCAGTGAAGTACCTTGGTCTGCTTGCCATGTCTAAGATCCTGCAAACCCATCCTAAATCTGTACAGACTCATAAAGACCTCATACTGCAGTGTTTGGATGACAAAGATGAGTCAATTAGATTTCGCGCCTTGGATCTCATCTATGGCATGGTAAGTGTGTTTTAAGATGTTATGTTAATGCCCCTGAATGTATTCCATGCAATTTCTTTACTATCAAACATATATTACTTGATTGCATTGGCTTTCAAAGAAATGGTTCAATTTTTTTTATGGCAACACTTGTCAGGAGCTTTTTGAGATTGAATGAATTCTTTCCTTTCTTAAAGAGAATTGAATTCACAATAAATTGTGATTCCTTAATCATTTTAAATATTCATATATCAATATCGTTAACTCATTACAAATCATTTTCTTAACATCATACATTCATTACAAAGTTATTTATATAGTACCAAACAAACTACTTTCATGTTCTTCAAGATGTGTAAATGAAAACTAAAGTATTTTATCCAAATATAGTAAACATATGAGGGGCATATTTTTCATGCTCAAATAATTTTATGGGCTCTCTCAAGAGTTAAAGGCTCCTGAATATGGATGTACAGTCTAACTTGTGTTAAGCAGCCACCCTTTTAAGCAGCCAATCTGCCTTAAACAGCCACTACAGAAAGTCCCATTGTTAGATTTACAGTGTACATCAGTTTGTGTTAAGCAGCCAACCTGTCTTAAACAGCCAATTTACTCTGTCCCAAAGGCTGGCCTCTTAACACAAGTTTGACTGTACAGTGAATTAAGGACAGTGTTTTTTTGTGTACAGTGGAGCTTCATTTATCTTGACACTTTCGTTCCCAGGAGTAATGAAATCTGGAATAAAAAATCAGCGAATTTCCAGTGAAATGTTTACCTATACACCATGTTTCATAATAAGTACTATGAAGTAAAGAATATGTAATAGTTGAAAATGATTGCAAAACATTGTCTCCTGATCGCTGTCTAAGCAACAAATTGGCACTTCTTACAAACTTGACTTTGCACATGCGACAATTATAACAATTAGGCAAGACTAGTTAACTGACAGAATGAACGATTTACAAACAATCAACACCTTTCATTACACTACACTGGGTGACATTTTATGATCAAACATACATTCCAGTTTGCAAGAGGTGTGAATATCGGATAATCCTATTGTCAATTAACGTAGGTAACCGAAAAAAAAAATCAACCATGATACGGGTTTCCAGACTAGCCCTAAGCATGTACTATTAAAAGTAAGGTTTGGTTCCGAATTGTAGTGTCCGGAGCCGGAATGCGTATTTTCCGGAATAAACAGTACAATTAATGAAGGTAAGGGCTGTTCCCTACAAATTCTGTCCAGATGGGGAATAATCGGGATTTACGACGACCGGATTATCGAGGCTTGACTGTATAATGAACACACGTTTATTAGGAACCCAAAAAATCTCTAGTATAGATAGGATGCGGCAATCAATATACCTGGTAGTGCCTATTCAAGTGTCTGTAATTTTGTTTACAGGTGTCTAAGAGGAACCTGATGGAGATAGTGAAGAAGTTGATGGTTCACATGGACAAGGCTGAAGGTACTCACTATAGAGATGAGCTCCTCTCCAAGATCATAGAAATCTGCTCACAATCAAACTATCAATATGTCACCAATTTTGAATGGTAAGTGGTGTGTTAGAGTCACATAAACTTTTTTTTTCCGTTGCCCTTTTTGGAGTCATGTCAGGAGTGTTTTCAAAATGAAAGCAAACCCAACCCCACTTGCAGAGGTTTGTTGGACTTCTGTTCCTTGTTAAACCATTACTAATGTTTGACTGCTATTTGTTTTTAGTACAATACAATACGATTTTATTTTGTAAAAAAAGGCCTCCAGCCCATTTAACAATAGATACATTGAAATACCTGGAGCATTGATATGTACACTACCTGCTGTAATATGACTAGAATACTGTTGAAAACAGCATAACACCTGTCCAAACATGGAAAAGTTTAATTTATCTAGAAATAATTCAAATAAAAGCAAAAATTGTTTATTCTCTTGCTCCAAGTTTTCAGTATGTTGCCTATGGCTGATGTTTTTGAAGTATTGGTTTTTAAGGGAAATACTACATTTATCAGCTAAATGCATTATACCTCAATTTTACACATCTGCAATAGAATATGTGAGAAATCCCTGGGACCAGAGGACGAATTTCTCTTAGTTAGCAAGTTATCTCTTTTCCCCAATATTTTCTACCTTATATCATTAAGAAGAGTTTCTTTTCATGCTGTTTCTTTCAAATTGAATGGGTCACACAGTTTTCCCACATGGAAAATTCTTTAAAATCTGAAACTGCACCTATTTTTAGTACTCTTATTTTGGCAAAACCTAATTGATATGAAGTTTGTTAATGTCATGCGTTCCCATGTCTCCAAATTTGCTTACTTTGATTGCATAATAATCCACTGTGATAATTTTTTCACAATGAGTCATTTCTCCTTCTGTGACAGTCACAATGGTTTCTATCCAACAAAAAGAGGAAATTTTTTCTTTTCAGGAGGGTCAGTTTGTGTTAGTCTTTTAAATACCTTCACTTTCATTTCAAGATAGTATGATTTGATTATTGATGCATAACCTGCTTTATAAATGTTTAAAAATGTCGACATCATAACGAGATATTTTTTTGTTTTCTAAAGAGCACAAATGTAAAACCACGCCTTTGTTACCCGAAATTGTGAATTGTATTTATATTGGGCCAGAGGCCTTTATTACTTTTAAAACATATTGTATTGTATATTTTCTGGTTACAGGTATGTCAGTATTCTGGTGGAGTTGACGAGAATGGAGGGTACAAGGCATGGAAAGTTAATAGCCTCACAAATGTTGGATGTGGCAATCCGGGTACAGGCCATACGACCATTCGCAGTCAGCCAGATGGTATGTTATCACAGCTAGAATAGGATTAAACCTTTTACCAAAAATCTTCTTCTGATAGGGTAGAAAACATTGGGAAAAGGAGAAATTGCTCTACAGAGCAATTTCTCCTTTTCCCACATTCTTTTCCAAAGTCGTCTGCAACAAACTGGTCAAATGTCGTTATTGTTTGGTAATGAGTTAAACCTTGATATGTAGCAGTAGACAATACATTGGTGATATTATTCTCCCACGACACCACTGGTTTCATTAGAGTGAACTTTGGCAACTAACTTCAGAGCCTTAGTTTAGTAATGCTGGATCCAGGAAAGAAGTTACATAACTGAAATATTGTTGATATGGCATTAAACACCAAAATTATAACATCATAGTCATGGATTAGGTAAATGCTGAGCTAGTCTGTTTTTGAATAATTTCAGATGTGCCTGACCTATTGCATGTTGAGTTTTTAATGGGAAAATCTATCCATATATTTCAAAAACAAGTGGCATGCAGCACTTACAGTGTCACTTGAATCTTAAAAGTTATCAGTTAATTGTTAACATTGTTTTAGATAATGCTAGAGGGTTGTTAAGATTAGAGATATAATTTTGTTAACAACTAAGCACATTTTATTGAGAAATACACAACATGACATGCTTGTTCCTTAAAGCTGATGATGTTAACCTCATTTGGTCCAATGCATAATAATCCAATGTAAATGAGTTAACCTATCAGTACCTCATATAAGGTTTGTGTGACATCCATAGTGGAAGTCCCTGCAGATAAAAGTAATGTAGTATGTAAGATAACATTTTTATTTTGTGATATTAAGTAGAAACCAGTGTCTTAAAAATGGAAAATTGTTCTATTTGTGTCCCAGTATCTTTTCATTCGGTGACAAGAGTTTCCTTAACCCGTCACCAAACACCAAATTTTTGACTGTCCCAAATTGAAGGAGTTTGCAGACGACATTTCAAAATGTGATGCGAATGAAAAATATTTAACGCAAAGAGTTTGCAGACGACATTTCAATATTTGATAGAATTGAAAAACTATCTTCTGATCGGGCAGAAAACATTGTCGGAAAAGGAGTAATTTCTCTTTTTCCCACCGTGTTTTCTAGAGTCTTCTGCAACAAACTCGTCAAGTGTCTTTATTGTTTGGTAATGGGATAATCTTCTTGATTTTAGGTGTTAAGCTGAGTACCTTTATGAATAAAGTAGTTGACATGCCCTTTCTTTCCTACAGGCTGTTTTGTTAGAGAATGCCTACTTACTGGCCAACAACTCACAGAGGAATGGTATTTGTGAGGTGTTGTATGCAGCAGCCTTCCTCGCTGGAGAGTTCCCAGAGTAAGTGTAGTCAATATCGATAAGTATTTGATATGGAAAGAATTCAAGATCTTGCCATTTATAACTGAAAAGCAATTATTTCCACAATGAAATTCCCTCTTGCCCCCTTTTAGCTTATCTATTTGAAAAAAAGATCTAATAGTATTGTCAGCATCTGAGGGTCATTGTTTTCCTGTTTAGTAAAATATGTTTTATATATAAATTATAACGAAAAAGCTAGTTTGACTTTAAGTTTTGGGGAAACTGCATGACATTAAAGAAGTTTCAAATTGAAAATGATTCTTATAAAGGCCCCTGTTATGTAATACAAAAAATACCCAGCATAATCAAAGTTTTGTCTCTAGACATTTGACCAGTTTGCAGATGACGCTGGAAAACATTGTGGGTAAAGAAGGAATTGCTCTTAACTAGCAATTCCTCCTTTTCCTACAATGTTTTCTGTCCTATCAAAAAAATATTTTTCAATTTCATCATATTTTGAAATGTCGTCTGCAAACTCTTTCAATTTAGTATGGTCGAAATTTGGCGTTTGGTAAAGGATTAAGGAAAGTATATTTTATGTACAAAATATAACAAAAGGCTGGTTTTGGGAGACTGAATTGCATTAAAGAAATCTCGAATTGGGAAGGAGCCTTTAAAAAGCTGCTGTTATATAGTACAAAAAGCACTTGCATAATTAAAGTTTTTTTCTCTTGGTCTTGGTTTTGAACAATACAGAACTTCTGCATTAAATTATTTTTCAGACACCTTACAGATCCTAGGACAGTTCTAGAGGCAATGTTAAAGCCCAAGATTACATCCTTACCAGGCCATATACAGAGTGTGTATGTGGAAAACATCATCAAATTGTATGCAAACATCATCAAGAGAACAGAGGAGGAAGAGGAGGAGAAGGAGGCCGTTACGGAAGTGGGGCTGCTACTTCAGGAGAAACTACCAATCTTCGTGCAAAGTTCTGATCTCGAAGTGCAAGAACGAGTATGTTAGATTTTGTTTAACCCATTATCAAGCAATAGTGACAATTGACCACTTTGTTGCAGATGACTCTGGAAAACACTATGGGAAAAGGAGAAATTGCTTGTAACGAGCAATTTCTCCTGTTACCACAATGTTTTCTGCTCTATTAGAAGATTACTTTCCAAATCATCACATTTTGAAATGTTGTCTGCAAACTCTTTCAATTTGATACAGTCGAAAATCTGGCGTTTGGGTAGAGGGTTAATTTATAAAATGGAGGATGTAGTGGGGTAACATATACAAGGTGGAGTCTTAGAGATATTTAAGCAGCACAGATAAAACAGTGGGCAGTTTTTGGCAAAGTAGATAGAGGCCCAAGGTTTGAGTACAGAATAACTGATATGGCTGCATGTTATTCTCACCTTAGTTTTATTTTATCTTCAGCAATTTCTATCATTGAAGAAATTTTCATGTTAGCTCTCCTTTTGCAAATTTGCTTAACTTTGTAAAAGGGTTTAAGTGGAATATGAGTGTCTTTCTTTATATTTGGCATGTTTCTCAATTTTCAGAGGATATACTTATTTGTATCATACATCACTCTTAGAATGCTGGGTAATTTTCTAAGCATAAATTTGTGTGTTGTCTGCTTTTCAAAAGCTTAGATATCTGCTTGCTTTGATGAGGATAGATACTCAGAGAAGCAAACAGGTTAGATCACAGGCCAGCCACCATTTTACTTGGGTGCTGGCCTGATTCTAACCTGTTTGCATAACCATGAAGTTTGTTCCAGCACTTTAAGGGTTAAATGGTACACATTCATGACATAATTTGTTTCATTTAATAGGCTTGCTGCATGCTACAGCTGGTGAAATACATTCTGAAGATACAAGAAAAGGGAGTGAGTGTTTCTGAGGAAATAAACTCCTTATTTGCGGGTGAGCTGAATCCAGTGGCCCCTAAAGCCCAGAAAAAGGTCCCAGTCCCAGAAGGGTAAGTTTGCCTTTAACCGATTTATGGCTTTGGGTCTGTTCCTAATTGAATAGGGGTCCTGCTTGGCCCAGTGGTCAAGGAGGTTGACTGAGAACTAGGAGGTCCGTAGTTTGAGTCCCAGCAACACCTCTGGTCTTTTGGTAGTGTTCTTTTGCAAGACACTTCAGAATCTTAGCCTTGTACTGGTAGATCCAAGAAAGGGGTTACAGCTGCTTGGGCGTGGGTTCAAATCCTGAGAGAGATATGGATTTTCATGAGAGGCAGTCTCCCAACTGACTTACGGAATGCCGATGGTTCTACCCGCCTTGACCAGCCCTTATGGGCAGTTGAGTATGGGGGTCTTCCTCCATAATAATCCATCTTCCGTAAAACCCATTTTAAAAAAAACAGCTGCTTGGCTGTGAAACTAAACTTAATCTGTATGTCACAATTTTCTAATGTCACCTGGTATGGATATGTATGTCACTTGTTCTTTGCATAAGAAAGGAATTAACTATACTTTATGAATAAATATTGTTGTTTTAGATTGCTATATAATCACTTCTGTATATTCCCCTTTTCTGTATTCATCAGGTTAGACCTTGATGCTTGGATCAATGATCCGCCGTCAGACAGTTCAGAAGAGGAGGATTCCAGATACACCAATTCATTCTTTCTTCCACCTTCTACTATGGACGATACCAGGTATTACACTTATTGGGGTCCTGCGTGGTCCAGTGGTTAAGGTTGCAGACTTAGAACTTGGGGTGCCCTGGTTCGAGCCCAACCAGCACCTCTGATTTTCATGGGAGTGACCTTTGGCAAGTCACTTAAGAGCCAAGCCTAGTACTGGTGGATCCAGGAAAGCTGTGAAATTACTGAAAAATTGTTGATATGTTGTTAAACACCATACAAAGCAAAAAGGCTTATCCTCCAAGTGTCTTGCATGGTCAAGTGATATATAATTGGGTTTACTTGTTCCTTGCGGATCCAGGGTTTGAACTACATCAGGGTGGCTGATATTGTTGGAGTGTCCTTTGGCATGACACGTCGGAGTCCTAGCCTTATACACATGAACCCCAAGAAAGCCATAACAATACTGAAAGGCTGGTGAAACGGTGTTAAACTTCATAAAAATGTTGTCTCATATTTAGCTCGAAGGTATTGGCCCTTTCTTCTGATATAGGAGTTGGTTCTTGTGATAATTTGTAAAACTTTGTGAAGAACAGAAAATAAGCTTAATATTTTGTTCTTAGTTCTGAAGTAATAGATACATGAATGAGTATAAAAGGATAGGTTGCAGTTGGAAAAAAAACTTAATTCTCTTATTGGATTTTTTTTTCTTTTCTAATTAGAATTCGGAGTAATGTTAAGAATAATAAGTACTGTAAATACTCGACTATAAGTCGCAATTTTTTTTACATAGAATTAGGATGACAAATTGGGGAACATGATGCAAATGGCGGCCTTGTAAGTAAGGGAAGTAACTAGGATAGTTGGGAATATATATAGCTTACGGCATGGTTAATGTTTATCTATCCAAATGAGAACAACGGTAGAATATATCAGTTATTACTTAGATTTATCATATCTTCTTATCTGTCAAGGTTTCCATGACTATGGAAAGACTGGACATTAAAACAGCGCCGACTTCCTAGGTGCACAAGATAACACTTACCATGTGTTTATAACACCGGATGTCAAACTGTGACGATCATTGCAAAAACAGAGATAAGGGTCATTATCTGACAGTTTGACACTATGCAATTTGATTAAACTAGCAATTGTGTTTTTAGCACCATCCAATTTGCTGGATTGTCACGGTCTGATTGGACTATAATTATAGATAGTCCCCCGGATCATACCGGTCTTCCCTATTCCAACCCTCTGAAACTGAGGTAAATTTCACAACCTGTCAAAATATAACTAGAGTGAAATGGTGAGTTACTTATTTACTACAGCTAAAATGGATTAATGATAAATATTGACGGAATATTTTTGACTTAGTTGCTAATTAAAAAAAAACATCGTATCCCTAGATATAAAATAATGTGGGAAGACAACATTACAGTTGACAAAACCCTTGCATCATTCATCGATGTATGATTAATCTGTTGGATCATCAAAAAGTAGATGCGACTTATAGTCGAGTCAACTCTGAATTCCCCTAATCTTAGATCAAAGAAGGGGGTGCGTCTTATAGGCAAGGGCGACTTATTGTCGAGTATATACGGTAAATGTTTTTCATGATAAGACAATGAAGTATATTGAAGAGATTTTTTTTCTGCTGATTTGGTTATCAAGTGATCTTTGTGACTTTTGACAGAAATTAATTTTTCAGGTG
The DNA here is from genome assembly GCA_947846245.1 of Cerastoderma edule. NCBI lineage: Eukaryota > Metazoa > Mollusca > Bivalvia > Cardiida > Cardiidae > Cerastoderma > Cerastoderma edule. Next base: position 26,468,526 of record OX401405.1, read on the forward strand.
TATAATGTTGTTTCTTATTTCTACTTATTTTGCGGCAGAGTATTGAATAAGATATAACTACAAGTATGAAAGAAGTTTGAATTGACCATAATAGTATCAATGCAACAAAAGAATACTTTGTTGATTGGAAAATATTCATCAATATGTCCTAGTTTTGTCTATATTTGGCTGCCTAGAGACACCAGATATTGTTTGCATTAATAAACCCATTTACCAAACAGCAAATTTTTGACTGTCCCAATTTGAAAGATTTTGCAGACGACATTTCAAAATGTGATGAAATTGAAAAATATTCTTCAGATAGAGCAGAAAACCTTTTGGGAAAAGGACAAATTGCTTGTTACGAGCAATTACTCCTTTTCTCACAATGATTTCTTAAGTCGTCTGCAACAAAATGTCGTTAGTGTTTAAACCCTTTACCAAATGCCAAATTTTTGACTGTCCCAAATAGAAAGAGTTTGCATACTATATTTTAAAATGTGATAAAATTGTATAATAATCTTCTGATAGGGCAGAAGACATTGTGGGAAAATGGGAAATTGCTCGTTAAGAGCAATTTCTCCTTTTCCCACAATGTTTTCCAGAGTCATTTGCAACAAACTGATCAAAAGTCGCTTGGTAGTGGGTTAAGAAATAAATTTATGTTAAAAGAAGGTACTACTTATCTGGAATTTGACCCAGTAAATGACCTCTCTATTTTAGGAGTTTCTACCAGGAATCTACCAAGAAACATGTAGAAATTTCGGAGGAAGACAAGATGAGGGTTTGTACTCAATAATTATTTGTTTGTTCCTTCAATCATTGCAGATAATCTCATTTTCTATTGAAAATTTGCATTGGGTATTAACTATTTTAGCATGTTCATCTCTTATCCCAATGATGTGTGCTATAAATGTACTTAAACTTGTTTTCAATAAGTCACAGCTTTGAATTGATGGTCCTCAATAAGTTTTACATACCTTTGAAATGAATCACAGATTGTGAATTTGCTAAAAGTGTTCAGGATTATCTCTGAATCTCAGGTTTTTGAGACTTTTTGTCCCTATATAATGCTATATACATGCCTTTTCAGGATAAAGAACTACAGATTTCAGGTTTTTGAAATTCTTCAACTTTCACCCATCTTCAGCGGTGAAAATGATGACACATACCTATAGAGTTACATAAAAGTTAATAGTTACGTTGACTCTTGATCCTGTTCATAACTGTTTGGTAAAGATATAGCACACATTTCTTGTAGATACATTTATTAATTATAACAGTTCATTTTGTAATACATGACCGATTTTTTCTGTCCTTTGTCATCATCCAAATGGGTAATTCAATTCCAATTTCTGTCTACAGTCAAACTTGTGTTAAGAGGCCAGCCCATGGGACAGAGTAAATTGGCTGTTTAAGACAGGTTGGCTGCTTAACATAAATTGATTTACATTATAAATGTAACAATGGGACTTTCTGTAGTGGCTGTTTAAGGCAGGTTGGCTGCTTAAAAGGGTGGCTGCTTAACACAAGTTAGAGTGTATATGAGACATGAATGTTCTATTGTTAGGATTATAAATCAACTTTTAATTACAGGCAAAAGAACAAAGAATATCAGACCAGCAACACAATCCTAACTACCTCAAGGGTGACAGTAAGGTAAGCATTGTTCTGTCTTTAACAAGGGCCGTAGAACACTAACCTGGCCTCCATACACAATCCTAACTACCTCAAGGGTGACAGCAAGGTAAGCATTGTTCTGTCTTTAACTACCTCAAGGGTGACAGCAAGGTAAGCATTGTTCTGTCTTTAACAAGGGCCGTAGAACACTAACCTGGCCTCCATACACAATCCTAACTACCTCAAGGGTGACAGCAAGGTAAGCATTGTTCTGTCTTTAACAAGGGCCGTAGAACACTAACCTGGCCTCCATACACAATCCTTACTACCTCAAGGGTGACAGCAAGGTAAGCATTGTTCTGTCTTTAACTACCTCAAGGGTGACAGCAAGGTAAGCATTGTTCTGTCTTTAACAAGGGCCGTAAGACACTAACATGGCCTCCATACACAATCCTAACTACCTCAAGGGTGACAGCAAGGTAAGCATTGTTCTGTCTTTAACAAGGGCCGTAGAACACTAACCTGGCCTCCATACACAATCCTAACTACCTCAAGGGTGACAGCAAGGTAAGCATTGTTCTGTCTTTAACAAGGGCCGTAGAACACTAACCTGGCCTCCATACACAATCCTAACTACCTCAAGGGTGACAGCAAGGTAAGCATTGTTCTGTCTTTAACAAGGGCTGTAGAACACTAACCTGGCCTCCATACACAATCCTAACTACCTCAAGGGTGACAGCAAGGTAAGCATTGTTCTGTCTTTAACAAGGGCTGTAGAACACTAACCTGGCCTCCATAACTATGGAGGAAGCAATGAATGCCAATTTTGAAAAAAGGTGTTGCAAGTTAACAACTAACTGTTTTGCCAACCTTTTCAGATTAACATTAAGTATGACATAAATTTTTCTTTTCTCTATAATAGTCAATATTAAAAAAGTGTTAATTCAATGAGGGAAAATGAAAGCTACATCATACTGGTTTGGAAATACTTAAAGGATTTGAAACCTTTGGTGGATGTCATTGACTTAGATTCTGATGAAAATGGAATAAAAGCCATTTGATCTAAATCAAACATTTTGAGGGAGCTTAGAATGAAAATGTCTGATTGCCTAATGCACAGAGTTATATTATTGTCAAATAATAGAATACAGTGGACCCTCGTTTATCCGAACACTTTCGTTCCCAGGAGAAAGGTTCGTATTAACGAATTTTCCGGAATAAAGAATATGCGAGTTACAGCGAAATGTTTACCTTTACACGGTGTTGGTGTATCATGATCATTACTATGAAGTAAGAAATACACAATTATTTTGAAGGGAAATATAAAGTGTGTTAAGGAAGTGTTTATTTGGTCAAAACGGATTTTTAAAAAAAATGACAATTTGAAGCAATGTCTTTCAAGAAATTAAATTTCCTTAAGATAGCTCTGAAAAGAACTGTTTGATTAGCTGATAGCAGCTTGGGGGATGGGTTCTCTGACGAGAGTGACAGTGTGACAAAAGAAGGCTTTCTGACGACTGTATGTCTTGTAGCGTCGACTTTGGGTTGTCTATCTTGTATCTGCAGATTTCTTTCTTCAAAGAAACTGGTATTTCGACACGTCTTCGTTTGGCTGTGGGTGTAGACATCTTCAAGTTGTATCTTCTTATTTCAATATCGAGAAATGAGATAGGTAGGGATTGTCGAGTTTATTTATAGGGAAAAGGAGCATATCGATTGAGTAATAATTGAAAATGATTGCCAGACATTGTCTCCCGATCGCTGTCTAAGCAGCCAATCAGCCAATCAACACCTTTTACAAACTCAACTATCGACATGCGACCGTAATTACAATAATGTAAGACCAATCAACTGACAGAATGACCAATTAACAAACAATCAACACCTTCCAGTACACTTCACTAGGTGACATGTTATGGTCAAGCATACGTGACAGTTTGCAAAACGTGTGAATGCCGTTTACAACAGAAGACCGATCCCTTCATTCGCAACTGTAACCGCAAAATAAACGATTTTACTGGTTTCCGGACTAGCCATACGCATATACTATGAAAAGTGACTGTTGGTTCCTAAAAATTTTTGTCCGGTTCCGGAACGCGGATTTTCCGCATTAAACAGTTAAATTGATGAAGGTAAGATCCGTTCCCTCACAATTCTGTTCGGATGGTGAATATTCCGGATAAACGACGTTCGGATTATCGCGGGTCCACTGTAGCTATCATTTACTTGAAATAGGTTTGTTCGAGTTTAGGACTCTATTATGCCACGGAATGGATATAATCCTAATGTTTTGTTTGATTTTCCCCAAAGCTCAGCCTAACTTAGTGTGTCCAATGTTGAAAGCAAGGGACCTGAGTTTGAGACCCTGCTTGTTGTATTTCTTTCTGGAGTTTAATTCAGTAAATGTCATATGATTTATTTGTCTCCTACCACTGATGAAGTATGTTCAATAGGAAAAGTAGCCAGTGGCTTCCAAAGAATATTTGTGAGTAGTATTGGTGATGATGTACCAGGAGCATGGATAGGCATTTTGAGTGCCTCGATGTGACTGGAGAGTATTGGTGATGATGTACCAGGAGCATGGATAGGCATTTTGAGTGCCTTGATGTGACTGGAGAGTATTGGTGATGATGTACCAGGAGCATGGATAGGCATTTTGAGTGCCTCGATGTGACTGGAGAGTATTGGTGATGATGTACCAGGAGCATGGATAGGCATTTTGAGTGCCTCAATGTGACTGGAGAGTATTGGTGATGATGTACCAGGAGCATGGATAGGCATTTTGAGTGCCTCGATGTGACTGGAGAGTATTGGTGATGATGTACCAGGAGCATGGATAGGCATTTTGAGTGCCTCGATGTGACTGGAGAGTATTGGTGATGATGTACCAGGAGCATGGATAGGCATTTTGAGTGCCTCGATGTGACTGGAGAGTATTGGTGATGATGTACCAGGAGCATGGATAGGCATTTTGAGTGCCTCGATGTGACTGGAGAGTATTGGTGATGATGTACCAGGAGCATGGATAGGCATTTTGAGTGCCTCGATGTGACTGGAGAGTATTGGTGATGATGTACCAGGAGCATGGAAAGGCATTTTGAGTGCCTCGATGTGACTGGAGAGTATTGGTGATGATGTACCAGGAGCATGGATAGGCATTTTGAGTGCCTCGATGTGACTGGAATACTGTTGAATATGGCATCTGCCATCAAACCACAGGGATTTGTAGTAAGAATCGTTTTGAGGTAATAGCTATATATAGCCATTACCTTCAAACAATCCTAACTATGAATCCATGTGCATAAAACCCTTATTCAATCAACCAAATGATTTAATTTTATATTACAGAGAAAGAAACAGCATCTGTTGGGTGACGACTCACTAGGGAATGTTCCTGTGTCAGAGATTGATTTATCTGTACCACTACATGTACCAGGTATGGCAGTTTTAATTACCTGTCTGGGGGCCTCCGTGGCCTAGTGGTTTGATTACAGAACTTGAAATCACATGCGTGGGTTCAAATCCTGAGAGGGATATGGATTTTCATGAGAGGCAGTCTCCCGACTGACTTATGGAATGCCGATGGTTCTACCCGTCTTGACCAGCCCTTGCGGGCAGTTGAGTATGGGGTCTTCCTCCATCATTAAGATTCGGGCATCGCTACATAACTGTAATAATGTTGATGTGATGAAAAACCCATAAAAAAAAATTACCTGTCTATAATCTCTTCCTTATACTGATCAGCATTAGGGATATACATGAATGGTGAAATTGCTCTCTGGATTAAGTGTCTGGTTACCATTTGACTATCCAAATGAGGGATGAAGGAATGACAGAATACCTGCTTTATTCTTATAATTACTTCCCAAATAAGATAGGGCATCACTACTAGTTATCTTCGTGAGATAATAGAAACTGTGTCACTTGATAGAGAACAGAATTTAAAATCACATGGCTCCTCTCTGTTTTTGATCCAGTCCTGTAGATAGTATTTGGATTTTCATGAGAGTTGGTTTCCCAGATGACTTACAGAATGTCAATGGATCTGCCAGGCTTAACCTTATGGGCAGTCGCATTTGGTATTTTATCTACATAAATATAATTTTGATATTGCAAATGAACTTTAATGATGTTGACACAATGTAAAACCCATGTAAGATCAAAATCAAATTTAAGGATGTTAATCACATACCATTCCAATCTTTGAAGGACTGTCCTCGTCCGACAAGTACATGCAGCAGGCACAAGCTGAGAACAGGAAGAGCAAACAGTCAAAGAAGAAGAAGAAGAAGAGGAGGAAGGGAAAGGGCGAAGATTCGGAAGAGGAAGACATTCCAGCCATTCATCAAGTCAGCAATGTTGTCGAGATGCCAGAGGTACTGTGTTCTTTTATCACTTGGACTTAGGACTACCTAGAACTGGGAGCACATCATACAAAAGTAGCTGTCATTGACTTTTGTATTTTTTTTGTTAATTGTATATACCAAAGGGGTCTATATTTATCCTGGGGTCAATACTATGTATACTATACTACTAGGGTTACGACCCTCCACTGGAAAATCTGACTACCACCCACCTACATACATAGTTGTCTGCTACTCCAACAATCAATGGAATATTCACAAAATTCTATCAGATAAACAAAAAAGTAATGTTTTCTCTTTCATATAAACACCCTCCCATGACCGTACCCTACTTATTGTGATCACAACAAGAGTTCTTTTTTCAAAGCTGAGTGATCTCTTAGCCCATTCACCTCATTTACTCCCTATACAGCAATAACCAGACTCTAAGGGGTCTAAAACTTGCCATGGAATGATAAAACAGTTCAATTATATCACAAACGTTTAGCTGTTGCTTCAAAGTGATTCATTATTGTATAAAGAGTTGACCATGATAATATGTCTGTATTAACAGGGTGCTAATGGTTCAGACAGAGAAGACGATGGTGATGGAACTGATCCATACAAGAAACTAGACATCAACTTGGATGAGTAAGTACAATATATCACTTGTTTTCAGGACTTTTCTTGCCACCAATCTTATATTGTAAATACCCCCCCCCCCCCAATTCCTGGATATGACCCTTAAATACCATTATTTTCCATTCACAATTTCATATGTACGGGGTCAGATGTCCCCCAAATCAGCATTAATGAAGGGGCCTAGGGAAAACCCTAATTACATAGTAATTAGTATGTATCATTTGCATTGACTAATCACTTACTTGAATGATTAAAATAGTTACTTGCTATATAGGATCTACCAACTAGGTACAGAACTTTATAACACTTCTTTGTCTTCCAATATAGTACAAACACCTTCATGTGTATACTCGTACTGACGCTACTTGCTGCAGTGCAATTAAAAACGCCTGGTACAGTAATATCTAGTTAATCTGAACACGTCCGTTCCCAACAAAATTTCCGGATTGACGAATAATCCGGACTAATGAAGCAGGACCTGGTCTTAAACATATTTAGAAATAAACGGTCTATATGCACGTGTAAACTTATAAACCTTGACCAATTGCCAAATTTTCGACCGTCCCAAATTGAAATTCAAAATTAATCTTCTGATATGGCAGAAAACATTGACCCACAATGTTATTGAGAGTCGTCTGCAAAAACTGGTCAAATGTCGTTATTGTATGGTAATTGGTTAAGCAAATTGCTACTCAGTATTTCCGTTCCCTTACAATTTCGTTCATATTGCGAGACATCTGGATATTCGGGGTCCGGATAAACAAGGCTTCACTGTATATGTTTATTGGAGCGATGCTGTTTGCACTTCACCCTTGAAGCAGTCGAGTGTGGGCCGCTGACGACTGACTGTGGAAGGCTGTTCCAGCAGTGGATGGTATCCTGGAAGAAGGACCTTTGATAATATAGGGTCCTCACGAAGGTCACCACTCAGACCCTTCCATGTGGGTTCAAGTCCCAGTTTTGGCAGATTTCAATTTTTATGAGAGATTTATAGAGAACTGGTATATGGAATGCCTTTGGTTCTTCCTTACTTGACCAAGTCTTTCTCCTTTTCTACTAGAAAATCAGCAGCCTTTTGACCATTGTAATTGACCTGAACAGAGTGATAAAGTCTTTATTAGCAGTTATGATTTGGGTCTTACCTTATTTAAAGTGTGCCAAGCTGTGCCATATAATGGAAATGCAATAGGAGAAAATTCACTCGTAAGGATTGACTATTTCTATGTTTTCTGTTTCAGACCTTTAAAACCAGATGAAAAGTTGCCTGTTAGAACCCACCATGTAGTCACAGACATTCCAGATGGGACGCCCAGTCCAGAACGAGAAAAGAAAAAATCCAAACATCGCAAAGACAAGGAAAGTAAAAAAGATAAGAAGAAGAAAAAAGAAGAAACAGAAGTCAAGGTATGTATACCAAACCCATTCCCCCATATGGGAATTTGTAATGAATCACAATGGGTCTCTCTGGCCTAGTGGCTAGAGTACAGAACTAGCTGTAATTACATGGCCCTCTCAGTTTGGGTTAACATTCTGGTGATGGCATGTAAGTTTTCATGAGAAGAAGTCTCCCAACTGACTAACGGATTGCCAATGTTTGTACCCGACTTGATCAACTCTATTTATCTTGGGGTCTTCCTCCATCCCTATGAGTCGGCATTGCAACATAACTTAAATAATCTCGTTTAGATGTAAAAGCAATACAAATAGATAGATAAGTGTCTGATTACAATGGAAAGCAACAGAAGATATAAGAAACAAAATATAAAAGAATAAATATTTGTCTTTATGGTATTTGATAGGAACAATTGTGAACAGATATTACATTGTGGGTAATAATTGGAGTAGGAGTTAAGCTTTGCTATATAATTGCCAAAATTCATTACAGTTGTAATTATTCTGAACTAAGATGATGTGGTGTTTCAATTTCCTCATATGGTATTATCTGGCTGGACAAAGTTATAAGCCATTGTAGAAAACTATTGTAAAGTATGAAATGAAACAAAGTGCCTTAAGGGATGATGCTTATATGAAGTGTGGCCCAGTGGTTAGGTTGGCGGACTTATAACTCAAGGGTCCTGGGTTCCTGCCCCATGACACCTCTGATGTCGTTTGAGTGACTGTTTGCTAGTCACTTCAGAGCCTTAGCCTAGTACTGGTGGATCCAGGAAAGTCTTTAAATAACTGAAAAATTGTTGATGCAGTGTTAAACAAGAAAACAATTGTAAAGTATGAATTGAAACAAAGTGCCTAAAGGGATGTTGTTATAAATACCGTTATTTATCAGGAAAGCATATCAAAATCAAATTGTCTAATTTCTAAGAATATAATTGATGTTAGTTTTAAACAAATTGGCTTCCATGCAAAGTCCTCTCTGTGACCCCTATAATAGCAGGATACAGGAAAAGTTGATTGAAATAGTTTTCTGGAGAGATTCCTCCGACTAAACAAACAAATCATGTAATGGGTGTTGTAACAGGTTATGTTGTGTTTTCAGAAGAAGAAAAAGAAGTCGCGGCCAGAGGTTGAGAATACTAACCTGAAGGAGGACCATGAGGAGATAGGGGGAGATAACTCACCCCTCCAATCTCCAAGGGATGAGCAGAGCAATGGTGTGGATAACAAAGTAAGAGCCTTCACTTTTATTTTTCCCAGTTATACAAGAAATCATCTATTTTTTATTAGCATAATGGTATGAAACAAAAAATGAACATAAAACTGAAAAATTGTTGATGTGGTTTAAAAGTAAGAGCCTTCCCTTCCATTTTCAAAGTTGCAAGAAATCAGTTTTCTGAAATGAAATATGAACTTATAACTGAATTGTTTTTGATGTGGTTTTTAAAAAAAAAAGAAGAAGAAAAAAAAACAAGACACATACAAAATCAAAGGTGAATGAAGGACTATAATAATATCTTTCTTCCTCAGCTCTTTCAAAAGCTTTATAAATTTTTTTATCATAACATTTCATTCAAGGGATTGTTAATTGATAATTAAAACCATTTCCATTAGAGACTCACAATGAGCTTTATGAGAAATGTTTGTCTGTATCCTGAATGCGCCTTCAAAGATAATTCCTGTATTCAGAAATGATTTGAAGCTACATTTGTAAATGATCTCATTGTGCATTGTAAATTCATTGAATATATCCTGTTTATTGATTCCATATATGTCCTGGTATATTTAAGGAGAATGACCTTGACTTTTGGCTGTCAGGAAAGGACGTTTCTTCCAATAACGCTGTAGAAACAACACCAGAGGTGAAGGTCACTCCAGCAATCGACATAACCTCGGATGAAGATGATGTTGCCAAAAAATCAATTTCTGTAAGTTATTTTACATTGTTTAATGTAATTTTGATTAACCCCTTTTTTTGGACAGACAAATTGGGGGCTGATAATATTTGAACCATTTCTGATATGTTATTTAAAAATCATAGGAGACTTACCAATAATATGTGATTGTCTTACAATTGACACTCAAATAATTTGTTTTACTGCTAGAAAACTTGCTAAAAATGAAGACTGCATAATCTTAGGCGTTAGAGTTTAACCCTTTACCAAACAAAAACGACATTTGACCACTGTGTTGCAGTGTCTCTGGAAAACATTGTGGGAAAAGGAGAAATTGCTTGCTAAGAGCAATTTCTCCTTTTCCCACAAGGTTTTCTGCTCTATCTGAAGAATATTTTTCAAATTCATCTCGTTTTGAAATGTCGTCTGCAAATTCTTTCAATTTGGGACAGTCGAAAATTTGTCATTTGGGGAAAGGTTAAACATTCGCCATTACGGTTTCCACTGATTGGCCATGAGGAAACCACGTCTCATTTTGTAACTGAACGAAAAATGTTGTTGTCGTAATAAACTAAGACACTGTGCTGACAATAATGTAAGGATTTGTTTATATGCTTTGTGGTATTAGGTAACCATTGTCCTTGTTATTTCTAGTTCTGCACTCTAACCAATAGGCACTAAGGACCAAGTCACTTCAGAGCCCTAGCCTAGTACTGATGGATCCAGGAAAGCTGATACATAGTTGAAAACGTGTTGATACAGTGTTAAACACCATACAAACAAACACTAGGGACCTCCCTTCCCAATTTGAAACTTTTGGATTTATCAATGCATGCCTGTGATCAGACCCTTTTTCAATTTTTGCAGCAAACCAAGAAGAAGAAGAAAGAAAAGAAAGACAAGAAGGAGAAGAAAAAGAAGCACAAGAACAAGTTAAAAGCGGATTATGAAGAGGCGGATGGGATAACCACACCCTCTCAGGAAGAAGTCCCGCCCATTACCAACAATGCAAAGGTATGTTGTTTTACCCATTACCAAACAATAGCGACATTAAACCAGTTTGTAAGAGACAATGGAAAACATTGTGGGAATAGGAGAAATTGCTCTTAACAAGCAATTTCTCCTTTTCCCAAAAGGTTTTCTGCCCTATCAGAAGTTTAATTTGCAATTTCATCACATTTTGAAATGTCGTCTGCAAACTCTTTCAATTTGAGACAGTTGAAAATTTGGCGTTTAGTAAGGGGTTAATTCTCTTGCCAGTCTGAAGACCAGAAAAGAAGGGGAGCAGCGATCCAGATAAGATACATAATTTCCACAGCTTATTTAGGGTTCTACATAGGGCCCAGTTGTTAAGGTGGAGGACTTAGGACTTGGGGTTCTTGGTTTGAGCCCCACCAACACCTCTGGTTTCATCGGAAAGACCTTTGGCAAGTCACTTCAGAGCCCTAGCTTAGTACTGGTGGATCCAGAAAATCTGTTACATAACTGAAAAACTATTGAAATGGCATTAAACTCCATACAAACTAAATCCACAGCTTATTTCCTTATTGGGTCCAGATAAGAAGAGAGTGTTCCCAACTTAATGAAGGTACTTACTTGTTCTCAGATGTCTCAAATTTGGAAGTTAAAAACTGATTTCTTTAAAACTGCACAGCAGCTGTACTGTTCTATGATACACACTAATGAATAGTGTCAATTCATTTTATTTGCTACAAGCTATTATACTCATCAGTCTTCATGTATGTTATCTTATATTGTTTATCGTACAGTATGTTGATTACTCTGTATATGAACTTTTCAGCCGATGCACAGGTATAAACTACTCGCAGAGGATGGCACTGTCAAAATGGTGAGCTATTTAATGACATAAACTAATTTCTAATTTGACTACATTAATTTAATTCATGATCTACATGTGGATAAAGAAAGTTTTCAAGTGTAGGGTTTATTTGGCAAGGCAATGTTATTTTCCTTTATCATTGACTTGATGAATGAAGTTTTGTTGTCATGCAAGTAAAGTGCTTTGGTGCAGTAACAAAATGATAAATTGATTACATACCTTTTTAGCTCACCTGAGCACGTAGTGCTCAAGGTGAGCTTTTGTGATACCAAGATGTCCGTCGTCCGTGCGTGCGTCCGTGCGTCCGTGCGTGTGTCAACAATTGCTTGTGAACACTCTAGAGGCTACATTTATGATCCAATTTTTATCAAAATTGGTCAGAATGATTGTCTCAATAAAATCTTGGCCAAGTTCGAAACTGGGTCATGTGGGGTCAAAAACTAGGTCACTAGGTCAAATAATTTAAAAAGTTTGTGAACACTCTAGAGGCCACATTTTTGGTCCAATTTTGATGAAAGTTGGTCAGAATGATTGTCTCAATAAAATCTTGGCCAAGTTCGAAACTGGGTCATTTGGGGTCAAAAACTAGGTCACTAGGTCAAATAATTTAAGAAGTTTGTGAACACTCTAGAGGCCACATTTATGGTCCAATTTTGATGAAAGTTGGTCAGAATGATTGTCTCAATAAAATCTTGGCCAAGTTCGAAACTGGGTCATGTGGGGTCAATAACTAGGTCACTAGGTCAAATAATTTAAAAAGCTTGTGAACACTCTAGAGACCACAATTATGGTCCAATTTTTATCAAAATTGGTCAGAATGATTGTCTCAATAAAATCTTGGCCAAGTTCGAAACTGGGTCATGTGGGGTCAAAAACTAGGTCACTAGGTCAAATAATTTAAAAAGTTTGTGAACACTCTAGAGGCCACATTTATGTTCCAATTTTGATGAAAGTTCATCAGAATGATGGTCTTAATGAAATCTTGGCCAAGTTTGAAACTGGTTCACGTGGGGTCAAAAACTAGGTCACTAGGTCAAATAATTTAAAAAGCTTGTGAACACTCTAGAGGCCACATTTATGGTCCAATTTTGATGAAAGTTGGTCAGAATGATTGTCTCAATAAAAATGTTGGCCAAGTTTGAAACTGGGTCATGTGGGGTCAATAACTAGGTCACTAGGTCATATAATTTAAAAAGCTTGTGAACACTCTAGAGACCACAATTATGGTCCAATTTTTATCAAAGTTGGTCAGAATGATTGTCTCAATGAAATCTTGGCCAAGTTCAAGACTCAGTCATGTGGGGTAAAAAACTAGGTCACTAGGTCAAATAATTGAAAAAGCTTGTGAACACTCTAGAGGCCACATTTATGGTCCAAATTTGATGAAAGTTGGTCAGAATGATTGTCTCAATTGAAATCTTGGCCAAGTTTGAAACCGGGTCATGTGAGGTCAAAAACTAGGTCACTAGGTCAAATATTTGAAAAACCTTGTGTAAACTGGGTCAATCAAACCAAAATGTCATCCCAGATTAATAAATTCATAAAGATGTCATGTCATAAACTGATCAAAAATGCAATATGGCCATTTTTTCTCCAGATAACAGAAGTAATTTGTAATTGATTCCATGTGTAAAATATTGTGCCATATGCCTGAATATATTTTGATTTTTCAATCATTCTCTTTCATTTGTTTTTTAATCTTGAATTTGTTAATCTGTTAAGATGATACTACAAGCAGTCAATTTAAAAACAAATGTAAGAAATGGATAAATTGATCATATTAAGCAATTTCTTCATTTGTTACATTTTTTTTATGGATTTTCAACACGCTTGAACATGAATTATCTGAATGCATTAAGATTATGACAATACATAATCACTGTGCTAAAACTGTACTAATGAACCCTTTCCCTGTTTTAAGAAATCTGCAGCATACGACATAAAAGCATCAACAACAAATGACAAAAATTCCTACTGCAAATAACTAAAAATGACAAAAATTCCTACAAATAACTGAACATTTGTTTCATAAAGCTTGAAATCATTGTCACAAAAGGTAAAATGGTTCATTAAAGAGCAATTTCACCTTTTGCCACAATAGTTTCAAATGCCGTCTGCAGCAAAAGCATTTGATGTCATCTGCATTAGGGAAAAGGTTAAGCAAATTTCTTTTCAACCTTGTTTCATCTGACATAACCAGTCATATTGTATAAGCGGAAAGTTTTATCCCTGTTAGAGCTATGCAATCTGACTTGACTTTCAAAATAACCCTTGGTGCTTTTGAATAATTTTGTGATAAAAAAAATAATTCATGTTAAAATTTACTCCTTACCACCACATTTTGCAGCAGACGACTTAAAAAAAACCCATTGTGACAAAAGGAGAAATTGCTTATGACAAGCAATTACTCCTTTTACCACAATGCTTTTTCATCTCTTCACATACCATGAAATCAGATCTGGAAGTACATGTTTACAATGCTTTTAATAGTTGTCTTCTTCAAGAAAAGTCATCTGCAGGTGGTAAGAAGTTAAGCATTTTCATAATAGACTTTCTCTCAGTCCCATCTTTCTTTCATAATGTATCTAGTTTTAATTAATCTAAATTTGATTTATTATCAATGTGCCCTCTAGTCTAAAACTGTGCATTTACACCATATTAACATATGTGCCAATATAAATGATAGTACCTTTTCATTTATGAACAATGATAAGACCATTTCATTCATAAGGTCAAATAAAGCAAGCACTTCAAGCCAAAAAATTCAGATTCAATTTGTTAAGTATAATAGATACCTATTATGGATTATTTACCATAAGCTTGACTGTCTTAAAATTTTCCAAATTTATTTACTGTTGAAAACCAATAAACGACTTTGAGATACATTTTCCAATTGTTATTATTTTGATTAGACCAACCAATTGTTACTGTCCCTGCTTTCACAAACCTAAATTTCCTTCATCTGAATTCTCTTTGTCTTGGTGAACATTAACTCAAGAAGACAAATACAATACACATAAAAAAATGTTAACAAGCAAGAGCATTGGCTTAGAGTATTCAATGCAATTAGCACTTAGAAGAGTTTGAAACATACCAACCACTATGTCTTAAATATACCTCTTTTTCAAACAGAACTCAGGTGAGCGATAAAGGGCCATTATGGCCCTCTTGTTTATGATTTTGAAGTATAAATGGACAAAGAAAATGTCTGTGTACTAAATAAAGGTCAATAATTATTCTAGCAGCTTACTCTTATGTAGTTCGTAGTAGAGTTGTTAATCATAAAAAGTTGATCTTTTCCCCCACTCTAATAAGCTATAATTATGCTTCAAGAAAGATTAAACCATTTTGACAATAAACAGGAATTTCAGCCAAACAGTAATTTCTACATTTATCTTTTTCTTATTTCAAAAAAAGACCAGAGGAAGTATCATCTTGCATGAAGAAAGGTTTGGAAGTAAAAAGGTTATGTAACACATTATCTATTGAATGACTTACAAGACAATGCAAAACTTTAACATTATCTATTAAATAACTTACAAGACAATGCAATACTCTATCTTTTACTAGACTTACGAGACGAGGGTGAACCCCCAGCGAGCAGATCAAATTGTACTATCTGTTGTATTTAGCAATCTATCTGGGAACCAGCTTAAGAATCTAGAATTCAATGTGATGGATACACTAAATACCAAGTTGACAAGAGGGGTAAGTATGCTGTCATTATTATCTCTTCTTTATGTGTGCTTGTTTAAACACACTCTATTGGTCCTGCGTGGCCCAGTGGTTGAGGTGGTGGACTTAGAACTCGTGGGTCCCAGGTTTGAGCCCCACAGACACCTCTGGTTTTATGGGAGGGACCTTTGGTAAGTCATTTCAGAGCCCTAGCTGAGTATTTGTTGATCTAGGAAGGCCGTTCTGAGAAATTGTTTATATGGCCTTAAACATAATTCAAACAAACAATTTAACTTACTCTAGTTCTACTGAATCCTGGAAAGCTGTGGCATAACTAACAAATTGTTGACACACAAACACCATGTAAATGATTAAATAAAGTAACAGAAACTCACAAACCATTATGACAAGAGAAGAAATTGCAATAAAGCAACCCTCTTGTTTCAGAAAGACTTCTATCCATTGTTTTAAAGCGAAGTTGATTTTCCGTCTACTGTTGCGTTTAGATTTGACCAGTCACAAAAGTTTTGATAAATATTTTGGCCAAGCTGTATTGGTCATAAGATTTACATACCTACGTAGATAGTGAAAACCTGAAAAATCCTGAAATCATATATCAAAATGCTTTCAAACTTGGAATATAGCATCATCAAAATGGTTCCACCAACAGTAGTCATCTGTGAAAGATGGACTTCAATCTTGAAAACCTTTAAAATTCTACATCTCTGAAAGTGTAGGGTCTTTATTCTTATATTTTGTATGAAGCATCATGTAGAAGTCCTCCACCAAGATTACTTAAAGGCACATAAAAGGAGATTAATGCTATATAAAACTATATTAATTTGTAAACTGTTGGTCGGATTCAAATAGTTATCACGAAAATACACATCAGCACAACTTAAACGTGAAAGCCAACAAGAATTAACCCAGATTAACCAGTTTAATTGTGTGATTTTTCACCCCTGACCTTGACAGTTGATACACAAATGTTTGAACCGATCAATCAGAATTCGTTATTTTGAATATGTAAACAAACAGGTTGTTGATAAACATGATTAAATTGGAGACTACTATATTTCAAGCACAAAATAACTTATGTTAAAGGAGTCTATTTAATAGGGTTTCAATGCATTCGTAAATTAATTGTCATGACTTTTATGAAAATAATAAAAGAACTCCATATATTGTTTTGGTAATTTATTTCTACTTATCTCCTTTTATGTGCCTTTAAATCAAATCCCTAGGATCAAAATTGGTCCCACTCCAGAGGGTTACTTTTTGGTCTAGTGCCTCTGGTGTGGTTGGGGTGTCCTTTGGCAAGGCACTTCACAGACCTTGTCTAGTACAGGTGAATTTGGGAAAGCTGTTACATAACTGAAAGATTGTTGACATGGGATTAAGCGCCATATTAACAAAGAACTTTTTAAGGAGGAATGATGGTAGTGTGTTCCCCATTAAGCTCTAGCTGTTTTACCCATTATCAAACAATAAAAACATTTGACCAGTTTGTTGCAGATAACTTTAGAAAACATTGTGGGAAAAGGAGAAATTGCTCTTTACGAGAAATTCCTCCTTATCTCACAATGTTTTCTGCCCTATTAGAAGATTATTTATCAATTTCATCACATTTCGAAATGTCGTCTAAAAACTCTTTCAACTTGGGACAGTAGAAAATTTGGTGTTTTGTAAAGGGTTAAAGTATTAATATGTCATGTCCTGTGTACAGAGATAATGATAGTTGTTGATTGTGTGTTTCAGATGAACCAGTCTAATCGTGATCCAATAGAAGTTCCCTTCCTTCTTCCACCACAAGTCAGTAACGAGGGACAGTTTGCCTTCACTGTTGACAGTATTACTATGCCCACTAGGATGAAAGGAACCCTTACATACATGGTGAAAGTAAGTTTACTGCAACTTATTTCTGATAAGATTTTGAAATATTCTACTGATTGTGAAGTAATTATGATTGGTTCCTCCTTTTCTTTCAATGGTTTGCAAATTATTTTGGATTAGGAGATAAAAGATCGTATATGAAAGCAGCCGAAAATATGACTTTGTGATAATTGCGTGATGTGATTATAAATGAATTTGTTGGGAGAACTGTAGAATTTACTCATCATTACACATTGTTTCAATGAATAAACTTTTCTAAAATTGTTTGTAATAGGAATATGGTTTGTCAATAATTCCATGAATCAAGCATTGTCTCAAATTTGATTTGAAAAAAGTTTTTATTAAATGATATAACTAAAGATCAGATTGGTCCTGTGTGGTCCATTGGTTAAGGTTGCAGACTTAGAACTTGGGGGTCCCAGACTTGAGTCCTATCGACACCTTGTTTTGTGGGAACGATATTTGGCAAGTCACTCCAGAGTCTAAGCCTAGTATTGGTCGATCCTTGATAGTCATTTCATAATTGAAAAATTATTGATATGGCTTTAAACACCATACAAAAACGATCAGATAGCTTTAAACAATGATTACCCCTATTTGCCAAAATGTTTTCTATAGTGGCAAGTCTTTAGTGCTATCCTAGGCTATCAGTGACATGTTATCAACTTATTCTTTAATTTTATTTCTGTTATAAATGCCCCATGGAGTAATGTTTCTATGCTTACCATTGTAGACTGATGAAGGATCCACACATGAGAAGCTAGATTTCCGGTTAAATTTCCTGTGTTCATATTTCATGGTAGCAACTCCTTGCTCAAGGTAATTTATACACACTTCATTAAGTTAGTTATGATAAGGTTACTTGTGTATGTAAGTCAACCATGTATTCTGTTTATCTGGATCAAAAGAATTTGATAAAAGAAAATATTGTTTAATATCAAGAGGTTAACATGTAGAGTGGACAACAATGGACACAAAACAACATGAAGTGAATTCATTTTCTGTCTGACATAGAGTGTAAACCATTGTGGGAAGAAGATGAATTGCGTTTAAGAAGCAATTGATCGTTGTTTTTTTTTCATGTTAAGCAGTAAAGACGTATCCAGGAGGAGTTCTTGTGCATATTAACCGGGCATGTCACTTTCCGTTACTTTCATTATTTTAGGCTTGGTTTGGGTTTTTAGCCATGAATTAGATAATTTCTTCCCCTGAATGTACTGATCTTTATATCTGTTGTATTTCAAAATGATCTATGAATATAATCTAAAGAAGATTTCATGCCTTTTATGTATTTTTATTGTCTTTTATTACATTTATTGATGATCATAGTCTGATCATCATCTTTTACAGAAAAAGCAACATTGGGAAAAAACGAGCATGGTGACCCCAATTTTCTTGACTGGATTTTTGTTCCATGTGTTCCATTGAAAAAATGTACCAAAAAGGAAAAAAACTCTGCATGGAAATTACTCCAGAATATGTCTATAAATGTCTCTATACATAAACCTGCTATTTACAGTGCGGACTTTGCCACCTTGTTAAGTGGGGGTGAACTCACTGAAAAGTCTTCAATCAAATGCACTCCAACAGATCAAGATATCGATGCATGTTTATCAACAGTTTGCTTCTTCAATAATTGTAAAGGTAGGTCAAACAACTCTTTATCTTATCCTTATTGTCTTTTCGATGTGACCTTTTGATAGTCATTTCAAAGCCATACCCTAGGACTTGTTGATCCAGGAAAGCCGTAACATTACTGAAAAGTTGTTGATACAGCATTAAATACCATACAAATAACATATTAAATAAACAAATCTTAAAGGCACATCAAAGGAGATAAGTTCAAATGAATTACTGAAAAATATATGGAGTTCTTTTATTATATTCATAAAAGTCATGAGAATTAAGTTACAAATGCATCTAGACCCTATTAAAAAGATTCTTCTAAAATAAGTTATTTTGTGCTTGAAATATAGTTGTCTCCAATTCAATCATGTTTATCAACAACCTATTTGTTTACATATTCAAAATAAAGAATTCTGATTGGTAGATTCAAATATTTGTGAATCAACTGTCAAGGTCAGAGGTGAAAAATGAGGCAATCTGACTTATTAAACATGCTCATCTAGGTTATTTCTGGTAGACTTTCATGTTCAAGTTTTGCTGATGGTTTTTAAATGGTGATAACTAACTTAACTTGATCAAAAGTTTACCAAATAAAAAAGTTTGATATAGCATTAATCTCCTTTTATATGCCTTTAAAGTTAGCTTGGAGATTACGTATTACAAAAAATCTAGATATATCTAAATTGGGAATCAAAACCACTCAAAAAGGTTCATATGGATTCATATCATTATACTCTAAATTACTTCTGTCACAAATGCACCTTCATTGGGAAAGAAGCTATTGGGAATCACTTTGTATTTTTTGTTTTTCAGTGGTAGAGAAGATAGAAAATAGTGCCTCACTCTACAGTCGTTCAATACAGGGCCATAATGTCTGTGTGCTAGTCAAATTAGTAAGTTACTTCTCTGTGAGCCTGCTCAATTTGTGTTGCTCGCACATACTTTATGTACTTTACTTAATGAAAACGTCTGTATAGGACTTTTTTATCTGTTTAATTTGGGAGCAATGATAACAATTCCTTTATGTGGGTTAAACTCTTAATCCTCAGAAGGCTGGGTCACTTTCTAGAAATAGATTTTTGTATCATCTGCTTTCCTAAACATTAAATATCTACTTAGTTTTGCTGAGGAAAGATACTCAGAGTAGCAAACATGTTAGAGTACAGGCTAGCTGCCAATTTACTTGGCAGTTGGCCTGGATCCAACCTGTTTGCATAAGCATGAAGTTGGTTCCAGCACTGACTGTAAGAGTTAATTACTTCCATTATTCTGAAGTCAGCATAAATGATGATATGAACTTAAGCTATGCCCAGAAATTCAAGCACATTTTTAAAGTCCTTTCAACTCAATTTGCCATTATGTGTATACATACTTTCAAAAACAGTTAAAGGGTAGAAAGATTGATGTTCTATAACCATTTTCCTTATTGGCATTCTTTCATGACTTAATTCATGTGAATTGATGACATAGGATATGTGAACCTTAAAGATGGCGATACCAATGAAAATTCTCCATGTGTCAAACTCTTTACTTAGAAGCAATATTTTGTGGTCAGATTATTGATTCCGCTAAACTTTCTCTACTTTATTTAATTCACTGTGCTTGCTTATTACTTTTCAAAGAATTAGATGAACATATAAAACTTAACCCCCTCAATGATAAGGCTATCTCTACCTTCCCTTTACAAATTTCAGGTCAATGGTGAAATGACAATAGATGGAAAGAGCTCCGAGGGCAGTCTAATATCCAATCTGCTTGGTGAAATAAAGACCACTTTAACAGAAGAAAACTTATAGCAACATTTCACATTTGAAATTATTGTTTATCATGTAGCTTCGCTTGTTGATATGATTATTATTTAATCTGGGAGAAATCCTGGGGACCAAAATCATCGCCATAGAAACTTTGTCATGATTGTTTAATCCGTTCCCTAACATGGTATTCAGAGACTAGTCTAACACAATGAGACCTTATGCCACATTTTTGCATCTTGAAACAGATGATTTTCAAAAATCATTGTGGCAAAAGGAGGAACTGCTTGTCACAAGCAATTTCTCCTTTTGCCACAATGCTTTTTCAATCGATTCACATATCACAACAGCAGAACTGAAAGTTTTTTCACATGTTTACAAAGCTTTTCTAAAGTCGTCTGCTACAAGTAAAAAATGTGGTCTGCAGGTGGTTTATCGCTTAAGTGTAAGGAATAGTAGACAACCACTGTTAAATATGAAAATTCATCATTGATGTTGGGTACAAGTCATGGTGACAAAAGAAATAATTGCTGTTATTAACCATTGAAAAATGACAAAGAGTTTTGCTTGACAATCAAAAGTATATCAACACAAGAAAAATGGATTTTGAACATCATTATAAAACTTGAATACTCTTAAAGCAAATTTTATCATGTTTTAGTATGCATAAGAAGGAACCATGTGATGGACTAGTATAAGCTGTATTGCTCTATCTAAATGGATATTTTTTACTTAAAACATCAACTGTAAGAAAACAGCATGTACTTCATTTCTGTGTAAACTTGCTATAGTTTTGTGCCAAACCCTTGAGTTATTGACAGTAGAGTTGTCATAAAATTCTTGTTTGTTTTATAAAATCGGACTTAAGTAACCGAGAAACTAACAACTCGACCTTGACCCATGTTCTTGAGAAATTGCGACTTATATGTATTTTGTACTTTAAAACCAAACTTAAACTTAAGTATGGCTATTGTACTCGGCTGAGCAAGATAGATTAGCCTATTATTATATTGCTTTTGTAAATATGAACAAAAAAAGTATAACTTAATTTCTAGATCACTAACTCCAATCCTTATAGATTAAATTTAGTGAATTTTTATAGTTTAAGTAAGGTATCAAACTTAAAAACTAAACTTAGTACTTATCGGTAACATAGACCCTGGCATAGGCCCATGAAAGGTATTTTGATGAAATCCTAAGTCGGTTCTGCGTTGAAATGATTGATGGTTTGATGCAATTTTATTGGTTGATTTTCATGGTTTTAATAAATGGTTATACCCTTACTACTACTAAGATATTTACTTTGACACTTTCATGAAAGAACCAATATACCAATTACATGAAATTTGAGTTTGCTAATAACCAACATTTTTAATTCTCTTTATAAAGCAATTCAATTACAATTTGTATAAAGGCAAACAATGAATGATTTGTATGTCTTTTCTAGACATCTCAAATTTGAAGCTACAGGTGGTATGATATCGGGTAAACAATATTCAACTGCCTTCTGTATTTAGTTCTTGTCAAATACTCACTTGTATCAAATAATCTCATAGCATTTACCTTTACCAAACAATCGCAGCATTTCGTGGGCCTGCTAAGGCCAACATCGAAATTAAAGTAGAAAGAGAAGAAATTATATGAGCAATTTCTTCTTTTGCCAAAAATGATGTTTTACACTTCCAGTGCAATACCCTTTAGGTATGGTTTTGAACTCTTTTTGAATTTCCATGTTATAGAATTTGTTGCAGACCCAAGCACTAAAGGCCCATGTACTATAGGCCCGCCTCCTAACATAACATGAAGTTTTGGCTTGAAGACTCCTGCATGGCCCCGAGGTTAAGGTGTAAGAGTTGATACTAGTGGGTTCTGGGTACTTACCCTTTCAGCACAGCTTGTTTTATGGAAGGGTCTTCTGGCAAGAGGCTTCAGAGCCCTAGTTTAGTACTGGTAAACTCCAGAAAGCAGGAATATTGTTGTAAATTTAATGACGCAGCATGCAACGTTTATGAACTATTTACTTTGATGATTTATTAAAGTCTATTTTATGTTTCTTGCTGTCTGGGTTAGAAAGAGGGAATATTAAGTATTTAGTTGGGCAGGCAAAGTGAAGACATATTTAGTATATAGTTGGTCAGGAAAAGTGAATAGATATTTAGTATATAGATGATTGGGTGATTGATAGTACCAGTAATTAAACTCCAAACACTGTGGCATATTATCATCTCCTTATTTACCAGATGAATATTTTGTAAAAACTTTTAAAGTTGCTTAGTTGGTTTTGTGTATACTTGATTGAAAGTCTTTGTGAATGATTATGAAGTAAAAATGAATAGCTTAACTTAAGTTGTAAAAGTTTGGATTATAGATGATTTTGTATGAAAGAGAAAATAAATAAATATATATGAGATAATTACATGATAAGACTTATATTCATACCTCTGAATTGAATCTTAAGTAGATGTCACCAAACCATAAGGGATATTCATCTGTTTACATTGAGACCATATCATTGAGAGAAGATGGTAAATTGCAGTAGCTTGGTCAATATCTCCATTTTTGACAATGATTCTTTCACCCAACATAACTGCAGCTGATAATTATGGAAACTACTTAAGGATGAGATTAAGCAGTTGTTTTACTATGTCAATTGTTTTTACACAAGAATACCTCATAGAAATTCTCACTTTCAATTGCTTACAATGAGGTCATGTGCAAAACTCTAGTTAAGGTATTCATAATGAGTTTATTGACCTTTGGCAAGTCATTTCAGGGCCCTTTCCTAGTATGGATGGATCAAGGAAAGCCGTAATATTACTTAAAAATTGTTGATATGACCTTTAACACCATCCCAAAAAAATAGAATCATTAGAGTTAATGCCATCCACTTTATTATGACACCAATGAGTGGTCAATACCATTTAGTCTTCTTGTAGTCCCTAAAACAAACAATGTAAAATGTGTTTTTAGACATCAATATTTGAATATTTTACAAGCAGAGGACATTTTGATCTTAGTGAGAACTTTTTTCTTCTTCTGGATTGAAAGTTACTTGGTTTTGCCTTTTTTCATGGATATTAGGTTCATGTCATGTGTCTTTTTATTGAAACTCTTTGGCCACATTTCATTGATACTCTTTGGCAATTTGATAGTTAAACCAGGTAAAAGGTTATAGAGGTTGAATGTTGTTGGTCCTTTGTATGATATCTTCATATTTTACATTTAAGAACATTTTTATGTAACTACTACCAATTCTTTTTAAGTGTTATGTGTATGGAAGAGGATTCACAAAATGCATATTTCCTTCTCTCTATTAAATGCAATTACATTGTATAACTTACAGTATATAACTTGGCTTTTTTGCAAGTGCTTTAAACCACAAAGTGTGGGGAATTATGTGCAATGACTACTTAACATGTATGATGAATACGTGATTGATTTGTGTATATAACATTAGAGAGTGTACATTTGTATTTATATTGTATGTTAATTATATTTGTTGATTGATAAATGTGCTTCATCTTGAATTGTATATATACCAGGTGTGAGAGAGGAATTGATTGTGTACTGTTGGTTAGTTGTGAAATGACATTTAGTCTTTTCCCTCAAATAAACATTTTAAGTCATCTACAGCTCACAACTTGAAACACACATAGTACAACCAATAACGCTTCTGTAATCAAGGTAATTTAATCAAATTATGGCCCCTTTTATACTTTGAAAATCTAGTTTAAGTTTAACATGAATATTTCTATCTAAACAACTACTGCAAGGATCGGATTCACACCTTACATATGGATTTGGGTTCATAATCTTAGGTCACCGACCAAATCCTATAACTATGGTTTTGATTTTAAGCAAATTTTGCCTCTCTTAACATTTATTAAATAGTATTGAGTGCTGTTTTATAGGCACTCTTTGTTATAAATGTCTTCTGCCATTGATATCAAAAGTCATAAACACATTGCCAATGATTGGTGATAAATTGGCAAATGTGTAATAAACGCTTTCACTGTTACGAATAATAGTTAAACTGGTCCCCTGATGTTTTCAGAATGACTGGATGTGATGGAACTTATATAGTTGTTATAAATAAGCTGATGTTGGAAAATGAGCTGCAACAAGTTGACTGAGCTATTATTTCTGGAAAACAATGTTTCCATCTTCAGAGAAATCTCCAAGATATTGCCATCAGTCTTTTTGAAATTACTATCATAGTTTTACGACGAAAACTTATAGACAGATTCTGTCAATAGAGTTTTTAGATCACCAGTTACATAGTTCTTGATACCAGTTTTATTTACTTTGCTTGGACGTTATAGACACTTGGAGGTCACTTTTTTTTTTACATAGAAGCTGTCTCATAATGGGTCAGTTAATCATCAGTCACAAACTAGGTTCAGCCGTCATGGGTGACAATGTCTTAAAATAATGTATGGTTGTATGTGAACAGCTCATTAATTTATGATTTTTTCCTGATTCATATACCCTTTGAAGCAGATGACAATTAAAAACATATTGGCAAAATGGAGAAATTGTGAATTGATACGCAAATTCTTCATTGATTATAATGTTTTAAATATGGAAAACTAAAAACAATCTATTCAGTTTTGTAAGAATGCTTGCTGCAAGATATTTGGGAAACAGGAAATTATGTTCAAGATAGTGAAGTATGTGTAGCTTACAGCTAACCAATTTGTTAGTAGAATTTGCAACAAAATAATGTTTAATTCTGTTTAATTCTACATGTATATTTTATGAGGAAAATAAAAATAGATTTCTATGTATGTCAGGTTTTAGTCTTGATAATTACTGAAACCAAATGTGTTTTGTCGGAAACTTTTAATTCCTTTTTGTGTTGGAAAACCTTCTGACACCCTTTCGCTTGTATCATTTTCATCTTAATCCTCTTTTCGTAATTTCCTTCTTAAACCCGATCCCTCCATGATATCCTGAATTTGGACTCTTAACAGATTTTTTTCTAAATCCATTTCATTGAATTTTCTCTGTAATCTTCTGTCATTTAATTCTTTTGGAACAATTTCTCCTGTTATGTTTTCTATGGAAACCTACTCGTTGGATTATCTTCTCCAGATGATTCTTTACTTGGTTGATTTTCTCCTCCTTTTGTTTGACCTTGTGCTGAAACCTACCTCTTTTTTAGCTCAACTATTCGAAGAAAAGGGAGAGCAATTCTTCTCACTTTGACGTAGGCGAAACATTCTTTTTATATCTCATTAACTACTAAAAGGGATGTATTGAAACTTCACATATGTATGGGGTCACTGATTAAGTATCGTAACTCTTGCTTGAAATTTAAAGAAGTCATCCTTTTATGTGCTTAGAATATATTGGTTTTGCGTGCAAGTTATTATTATCTCAAGAAATACCTAAGGGAATGTTACAAACATCATTTGCCAAGTATTATAAGTCTAGCTTACACTATAAGCAAAGTGTCCCCTTTTTCTGCTTAGAAAATCTTGGTTACACATATGCATGCACACTATTTGTATCGCATTAACTACTGAAGGGAAGTGATTAAAACTTCACACATGTGTTTATGACATAAAGTTGAAGCATGATATTCCCCTTTTCACAACTAAAAAATGTCTGGATTTAGTTTTTGATTGGAAGTTGGCATCTCTTTAACCCATTACCAAACAATAACGACATTTGACCACTTCGTTGCAGACGACTCTGGAAAACATTGTGGGGAAAGAAGAAATTGTTGTAACGATGCTCGCAATGTTTTCTGCCCTATCCGAAGATTTTCGATTTGGTTTTCGATTTCATCACATTTTGAAATGTCGTCTACAATTTTTTTTTTATTTGGGACAGTAGAAAAGTTGGCGTTTGGTAAAGGGTTAACTAAAGATGGGAATGAACCAAAACTTCAAAACCATGCTCTTGCCAATAGTGTTGGGCCATTAACCAAGTGCATGAACTATGGATTGTATTTGAAGCAAGCTATGCATCCTTTTTGTAATAATAAATCTTTGTCAAAGTTTTGTGTGCAACCTCGTCCATGCAACCTTATCTTTTGTTTAGTGAGTATCAAATTTCCATTTTAATATTTACAACTCACAGAGACATGGCTTTGAGATATTTCTTTTAAACCTAGATATTTGGTTTTGTTTCATCTGAAAGAAATTGTCTTATTAATTAACTTTTGTCTCAAAATTTGTCCTTGATCTTTGAAATCTTTTATCGTACATTGTATAAGACAAGTTTTATCTTACTGGTGCCTCCAATTTCTTTTTTTTTTCTTTTTTTTTTTTTCGTTGTTGTTAAAACCTTACAAAATACATAAATGGCATAAAATAACTGCCATATTTTTAGATTTGAGTAACTGCTGGGTGACAACTTCTTACAAGTTACAATGATGTCGAAGACTTGGCGTCGAACATATAGAACATTATTCTTCTAAGAGTAAGTTCTACGAAGCAAACAAGCGAATTCAGAGATGGAAGGCAAAAGGACACTCGGTGTCTTGCGAAACGTTTGGAGATATTTGACAAAAGTTAGGCCTGCAGAAAAGGCAGTCACACGTGAACTCGTTGGAGTTGATAAATCTGGCAATAAATACTTCTGGATATCAAAGGGTAACATGTTTGCTTACAAATTAATCTAACGTTGTCATGTGTTTTCGTGCACGTCAGCTATGTAACATCAGACTTGGTTGGTTACGTAAAGTGAAAATTAAACACCCATTGTGTGGTATCGAGACAAGTGTAATGCTTTAAGGGTGAATCGGATGCATGCACTTTGAGTCTTGACTGTAATTGAACTGGAGGCTGGTCATATTCTGCTTCCAGATAACTAGTCTCGAAGGCTATTGCTTTTTTGACTGACGCCAAGCACGATAAATGTTCAAATGATGAAAAAAGCTTCGTTCACGGATCATTATTGAGAATAGTCATATCCAAACAAAATACACAGATGTTACCAATGTGAGTTCTAAAGACTTGAAAGAAGGCCTTGAACGGGTGCCGCATTGAACCTGGTTCCTTCACATTCTTTATGAATTCTCTTCTGATTGAGATATCCTGCTTGACACATTAAACATTTCCTTGTGAACACAAACCTATTCTTTGTACAAATTTTCTGGGGACTTTAATCTGTTTGTATAATTTCAAGCACCTAATAAAGACAGAACAGTACTTACAATACTTGGCTCTCATGGGTTAAGTTTTGCTCCAATATGACCAAGGGTTTTAAACTATGCAGCCAGACTTGGATAATCAGACTTCCCGAAACTCTGAGAGCCCCAGTAGAACGGAACTGAAAACTTTCTTCTTTGTCTATGTAAAAAACTGTCAGACCAAAGAGGGTCTCCGTCAGACCTCAGGGATTTCAGTCAATCAAAGGCCTTACAAAGTTTCGTGAAGTCTGGGACAAAGTTTCGTGAAGTCTGGGACAAACTCAGGACCTACAACTACATATCCTTCGATTGCTCTACCAACTGAGCTAGTCAAAATAATTTGACTTGAAGATTGCCTTTAATTTTTCTAATGGGGGATATTTCCTGATGCAAATCTTTTTCAATATTTCCTGACTGCCTCAAATTAGTTTGACTACCAACTAAGCCCTACCAACACCTGGTTTCGTGGGAGTGACCTTTGGCAATTCACTTCAGAGCCCTATCCTAGTTCTGGTGGATCAATGAAATCTGTTAAATAACTTAAAACTTGTTTATATGGCATTAAACATCATGCCAACAAACATTACTTTTAAAGAATACTCATTTTAATTACTTTATAGACAAATCTGCGGGTGGAAGAGAAGAGAGGATCATAGAACCATCGGACAAAATCTATGAAGACAATGAAAACATCACCAGCTATGGAATGGATATGCAAATACCAAATGAGTGGACATGTAAGGACTTAATACTTGTTTGTAAACATCTTTTATGATAATTCTGATATACTTGTGAATTCCAACACTATCACGGGGTTTTCCTTGACCCAAAGTTTATAAAATAAATGACCCCCTTATTCCTGGAAATGCCACCTAAAGATCTCTTTTGTACATTCACAATTCCATAAATGCTGAGTCAAAGGTCCCAAAAATTAGGATAAATCAAGGGGTCAAGGGTTAACCTATCAATTGATAAATGTAGTCGTCTCACCATAATTTTTCCTTATACTTGGCATCCTGATTTAGAATCCCGCAAAATTCTTCATTTTTTGTGTGTAGTTAACCCTTATAGAGCTGGAACCTACTTCATGCTTATGCAAACAGGTTTGTTCCAGGCCAGCTGCCAAGTAAATTGGCTGCTGTCCTGTGATCTTACTTGTTTGCTACTCTGAGTATCTTTTCTCATCAAAATTAAGCAGATATTTAAGGTTTTGGAAAGCATATAACACAAAAATATATTTTCAGAAAATTTAATTACCCAGCATTCTAAGGGTTAACGCAAGTCATTGTGAGTCTAACATTAGCTGATGGTATACATCGAGGGTTCAACGCAAGACTATAGCAAGTGCTTCACAAACGTTAAGCACTTACTATAACTTATTGCATTGAACCCTCGATATCACGGTTTTGTTCTCTGGTGGTCACCTACTTAATACAAGATTAAATGTTTTAGGCCTCTGAATGGGTTAAAGGTAATGCTGCAACACAAATAATGTCATTACATGAAAATTATGAGGAAAGATAGGATACTTTTAATAATATTAAGAAATACATTTGTTAGAGTTTGAAATATACACTCATTATTCCTTTCCCTTAAATATGTATGACTTTGCAAAGCAGAAATTATAAAATATTTCTGATGGATGAAAATAAGCTTAAGATTTATATCATTGTCACAGTCACTTCAAGGCTTTATATGGTCAATATTGCTGATTGTTATGGTTTGAATTTTATTCTTCATAATCATTTTACTGTTATTTGCTGCAAATAATCAGATCATTGACAAGTTTGATAAAAAAAAAGTTGACATAACTTGACATAACAGGATTTCCTTTGATAAAGTCAACAAGCAAGTTTATATGATTAATAGTCCTTGAAAACATTGTTGCAGATTGATACAAAAGGTAACATAAAAGGGGAAAAAAATCCTATGTCACATTGTTTTTAGATATTCACTTGCACAGAAATATATTTAGTTGTTGATATTAACATATTATGATAAAAGAATGAATTTAATTTACACATGTATAATATGATTTCAGTATGGTTACGGGGCACACGGAAATATCCCCCCACACCAGAGGTGAGTGATGGTTATATTGTGAGGAAGAAAGCTTACTTTAACCCTTAGAATGATGGGTAAATTTATAATCAAAGGCCAGAATGGCCTGAACTGCGTCGCAGTATGGTCTGAGAGGTTTGTGCATACGAATGGATTTGAAAGAAATCTAAGGGATTTTTGAAGACAAACCAACACATTTCTGTTGAATAGCAGAAATCAAAATAGAAGTCAAAAAAGACATGTCCCAGTACTCCAGTGGTACTCAAACCCAATGCTCTAATCAAATGAAAAAGTATTATTCCAGTTATCAACAAAATAGATATTGTAGACGAAAACAAGCATTTTTAGTGAAGATACCAATCTACAAGGGGCCACAGTCGCAAGTTATTTAAGAAACACTTCAGCACAAATACAGCTTCAGTCAGAGATCATTGAAAAATTTTAAAAGTGCATTAAATATATATTAGGTTAAATGCAATATCAAAGGCATGCCCGAGTGTTACGAACAGGAACCGGAACACAAGAAAAGAGTAGATCAAAAGGATCGGAGAGTTGCAAGTCTAAAAAATGATCTCAACAACAAAGTAAACAATCATACATTCTAATCTGGGTGATTTTTTTTTATCTACTCAACAATACCTACATTTAGTGTTTCTTCCAGGATTTGAAACAATAGAGGTATTCCCCAATACATTGGGCAAAAGGTGATAATAGATCTTCTTTTTCATTTTGCCATTGTAAAATGCACACGCTCACTTCATGGTCAGTAATGGTAACGAAAAACACGGTGTATTTCCCGGCTATACATCAGGCAATATTTTTTTTTCTTTCTTATAATGAAAAAATGAAAGATTTTTTGTTTAGTATGAACCGTCCTGTTCAATTACAAAATCAGCTTTCAAATAAAAGTAACGGCTTAAATGTGTTAATCAATGTCGTTTTTTATTTCATAACAATATTACTGCAAAGAATCGGGAGCCGTATTTTCACTCCACTAAGCGAACTGGTTCCCAACCCTCTGGTAACCAAACAAACGAATCGGAAACCTATTACTGAAATTGGGTCATGCGTTTATGAAACAAAATAAAATCGCTGATTACTGTCAGTTTTTCTATATGAATGTTTCTGAGCCGTTTCTGGCACAAGGCCTGTCGTTAAAAGAAGTTTGCAAATCATAAAAGATAGGGACTTTGTTCTGCACTGAGTAAAAAAATACTGGGGATTCCTTTATAGATGGGGGAAATCCCATGGCCTAGATACGGGTACTGTGGGAACGTGTCAAGACGGCCCCATGTCAAAACGTCCCGGAGATCGATGAGAACGGCCATGGAATGGTCAAAACGGCCCAATTGTTGATTTTTCAATCAGTCAAAACGGCCCAAATAAAGGTTTTCACTGTTTTAACACTTTAAACCGAAAATTTTGTCGTTTTGACTTATTTCGGGCCGTTTTGAACGTAGGACATTTTGACATCGGGCCGTTTCGACTGTAATCCGGTGCCGCTAGATACCTTCTTCTAGAAGTTCTAGGATGTTTGGAAATTAACGCGGATAGTTTGCATTACCTTTTATCACCATCCTGCACATCACAGACGCATCCAAAACAAACCAAGGAAGAAAGAGTTATTTAACAAAATGACGATTTTATTTGATAAGAGCTCACGCAGTTATAGACAGATTACAATCAACATAGAAGTTGGAACTACTTTCTTACTCTCGGCGGTGATTAAGCCCCTATAGGTATAGCCTGGGGTCCTGGCCCATGCTAACCCGCATTAGGGCCAGGTGTCAGAGAATGAATTGTCGCTTCTGATTGGCGAACGGATTCCCACTCGTCTCATATGAAATGATGGCGTTTGAATTCATTCGGAACACCTCGGCCATTTCTTAAAATAACCTCGGAGGTAATGGGGAGCCATTTTTGAAAGTAGGTCAGCAACGAAGGACCAATCGTATCTACTCGGCAATCCCCGTAACAAGCCGAGGATTGCCGAAAAGAGCCGATTGACAAAATATGAAACAAAGATGTGTTGATATGATCATCTTTAATGAAAAGGGTAAAAAGCCCATTCAATTGTGATATATAAATAATTTGTGTGTATTCAAATACATATTTAGTGCCTGTATGCATTTTGCGTTATCCGCCGGAAATAAGGCGAATTACCCCAGGATTTCTGGTGTATTCATGTACTGCCAACGAGGTATATCTACCGACTTGTGACGGGGATTGCCGAGTAGATACGATTGGTTTGAATTGTGCATTTACCCTTTTTTACCCTTATCATTTTTACCCTTTTCCATCCCTTATTCAGGGTAGCCTTTACCAGAGACATAGATCTATGTCTCTGCCTTTACCTTTTACAATTGTCATACAATACTCCATTTTCATAAATTAATTGCATTTAATGAATTTTGTTTATTTCATTTCAATTTTCTATTAATTTATTGTTGGATTTAAATATTGAGATTCAACATATCAGATAAAATTAATGTCTTTTGTAAAAGAATCAAACTTTTTACTTTAGTAGTTCTCTCTGAATGAATTCTACCAAAAATATTGTTTATATATTTAAATGAGTTTTAAATAACACACAAAACAAATTTAATGGAAACAAATTGGAAACATATCTCCACCAATCAATATTACATATCATCTTATTTCCTTCGGTGCTTAAATTTGAGGCTTGTGAAGCGTTCATAGGCGACTTTGAAGAAAGAAAGACCACATAAAAATGTGAAAAAAAAATTGGATTTTCTTCTATCTTTCCCATAACATCTTCATTTAAATCGAATTCAACGACACATAAAAGGAAAGGGTAAAGGGTTTCACTTATCTCTGGTTAAACAATCACGAATTCAATTAACAGGCAATAAAGATAAGAATCCCACCGACAAGAGTTATGGTATATCAACGAAACGGCATCTGTATTTATTCCCTTTATGCAGTCATAAGTTAAATAACAAACAAGGAAAAAAGAACGTGAGTTTTCTTTTCCAATAATAATCAAAAGCCAAGCTTCTCGACAAATTAAACACCTTTATTTTTCGTTTTGACAAAATCATATGAAGCCTACAAGATCAATTATAATTAGTATTAAACATTATCGCTTAAATAAGCTTATTTAGTGTTGTTTGAAAGTCTGATTTAACATAAGAACCGGTAGTTGACGAAGTCATCAAGAAGATGGGGAACGCATGATGTAAGAATAAAATGCTTTGGACACATTTAAATCTCAAGAATTTGATATCAGAATATATACTATTCAAACATATACTGCTTATCAAACGATTTTTTCCAGATATATTCTTGTCTCGTCATATCTCGTCTTTTAAAACCACGTTTAACTCTAACTTTGGAAGATTGACAAGCCTTCCTTTATTCTGTAACTATCTTGTCAATATTTCAATGGGGCCATACTAAATACCTTTCTATAACAATTTAAGCAAAACCATCTATTACAGAAATTCCACCATTGAGTTTACTTTGATATACTCCGGATTTGTTATATGGTAAAACACGACGCAATGAGCTTTTCAATACTTGTGTCACAAACACAACCCTGTTTGGGTGATTTGCGCGGTGTACTGCATTTGTGTTCCATTACAAAACACAACGCTATAAAATACAATAAAAACCGGAGTCACGGCTTCATCTCAAAAGGATCCAACGCTAAGTAGGGTGTCTAGCTAACTAGGTGCATTTTCTCATGAATAAGCTTGCAGACTCTTAATCGACGCGCATGCGCAGTCGATGTTGTTTCATTCGGAATACCTCGGCATAACCGAACACTATTGTGTTCGGTAAACTTTCTCTGACACCTGGCCCTAGTTCGCGGTATACGAACGGGCCAGGACCCCAGGCTACTATAGGTAAAGAAGGATTCCGTACGATCACTATATACGCCTTCGCGCATGCGCGCGACGCGTATAAAAATAGATTTTTGTGTCATATGTTTTCCAAAACCTTAGATATCTGCTTAATTTTAATGAGGAAAGATAACTTGGAGAAAAGTGACAAGAAATGATTTTTGATTAATTGCCATTTCATTTCAATTTTTGGAATTTTCTGAAAATTTGTTTTCAAGAAAAAAGTTTTGGGCGGAAGGATATTGTTAATTTTTCTTTCAAGCATTGCTTTTAAATGACTACAGTAAGGATATGTCTTATGCTGCTGTTTTCTTACACAGGAAATTGAACGGAATGAAATCAACAGGATGAAAATGGCAGAGAAAGTAAGAAAGCTTGAAATGAAAGAGGCGGAAGAAAGATTAGTAAGTGTTCTAGTGTACTTTCTGTTTTCTGTACATGTATATGCAATGACTTTCAATCTGATATACTTACACCATATTCCAACAGACCTCATTTTAGTACATCTGCTGCAGAAGATTTTAGAAAAAACCTTGACTAAAGGGTGAATAGATCATAAATAGAGAATAGATGGTTGGTGTTGTGAATCGGAAATGTTATCGGGCAAGGCGTGGGAATATTATCCGGTGAGCCGAAGGTGAAAGGGATAATATTCCGATGCCGAGCCCGATAACTTTTTCTATTCAAAGACACCAATCATCTATTCTATTTATCCTGTTACCATTATCTTTATCTATTCAAACAAACAAAATGTAAATAAAACACGAGAAAAATGGGAAAAAATAAGTAGAGAATGATGTAAACATGACGTCATATCGTTCTTATGACATCATGATTAGTCGCATGCATGTATTATATGGTTAGTGCCGGATATCACAAATGTTATACGGCACCTAGTTATCGGTCCCGAAATGGCACTAGTGACAGGATAAAATAATTTATCTTTTTTTATTACAATGTTTTCTACCCAAAAGAAATCACCTGTTTTCATGCTTGTAAAGTAATTGGATATGGTATTCAATCCGTAGTGCATTGGAGAAGAAGTGAATATTTAAAACAAATGCAGATGCAAATCTTGAACAGTTAACCATGGCATTTTCATTATTGACAGCATTTTCGTTATTGACGGCATTTTCATTATCGACATTGTGACAAAAGACGAAATTGTGCATATAGAACAGTCCCTTGTTTTAAATCCAAGTGATATGTCCATCTTTGGTTTAAAAAAGTACTTTGTGGTGCTCTTGTTTACAAGTTAACATATACGGAAATCCTTAAATGTAGTATCATTATGTACAATGGACTTTCATTTCTTAAACTTGTAATGGCTTACAAAGTTTGCAGTTGGATCAATTGGGCACCTCCGCAAACTTCCAGAAAGGTTTTGGAACCCTGGATTAATAAGGATTGTTATTGTACTCAAATTTGATGAAATTATTTTATAGGGTTTACCAAAAGATTCCGGGAAGGTAAATGAGTCAGTTCCCTTACCTATAGCTCAAGATGTGACAGGAAGTACAAGTAATCCAAATAAAGGTAAAGTATCAAGCCTTCTCTAAACCAAGTTAGGAATATCCCTAGCTGTCTGACAAACTCCTTTTACTTCTCACTTATGAGACATAATATGAATACATGATAGAATACGTGGAGGTATGAAGAGAAAGAAATTTCTTCCATGTTAATGAGTTTTTTTTCTTCACACATTAACACCTAACGCCACATTATTGTGTCTTGCAATACAAAAAGCATAGTGGCAAAAGCGGGGAAAAATTGCTTGTCAAAAGCAATTTCTCCTTTTCCCACAATTCTTTTTAATCTATTAACATGTCAGAACAGCAGAAGTTAATCACAAGTTTACAAAGCTTTTCTAAAATTGTCTGCTTCAACTAAAAATTGTCTGCAGATAGTAAAGAGTTAAAATGTTATTTTTAACTGACAAAATAGCTCGCTGCACATATAGCCATTGACGTCTGGCACAAACTGAGCTATGGTGATCCGGCTATTTGTACATATCAAAGGGAAACAGGGCATTTATATCTCTAGGCTATTCCCTTATATGAATGTTCTGAGAAAAAAATGCCATTGAACATTTTAGTTTGACTAATGGGAGAACATTACATTCAAACAAGCATCTCTAGAATCAATGAACAAGGGTTCAATTGAACACAGTGTACAAATACTTTTTTCATTAAGAATCAAAAGCTAAAACTTTTTTTTATCATGCATGCATTTTACTAAATTAAGCGATGCCTTTAATCCTTTCCATTTCAGTTCCCTTTCCAAAGTATGGTGGTACATTTGAAATCGCCCCTGGTGTATCTACAGCCAAGGATAAAGAACCAAATGATTGACCCCATCAACTATATACAGTGCTATATTATTTATAGATAAATCATGTTCTTTATCCTATTGAGTCATTATCACTGTTTCGCCAAAATTCTAGCTGGACATCTAGGAAACTTTTGATCATGTTCAAGGTTTTTTTATAATTCAAATTTCAAAGAGGGGTGTGCATGCCAAATCAGTTGGCCTTCGACTGCGATTTCTCTACCGAGTGTTAGAGGTAATGCCATTATAAAGCATGCCATGGACTATCATATACCACCAGAACAGAAAAGTTGATGGTCAACTCATGCTGGGTACACAATGTGGCTATTAGAGCTGGGACGGGTAGCAATTTGGTACCTGAGGGGATGTTACCCGCGGGTACCCGAGTACACGAACCAATCTTATATGCCTAAGAACTCATCGAATTTTCAAACTTTAGAGAGAGAAAGTCCAGTTGCGGTTATCTAAACTCTTCACGTTGGTCTTGGTAGTAAGATGTATGATAGAACGTAGGCCATGTAAACAAATCAGGTTGTTAATGATAACACAAGATCAGATCATTGGCACTCATTGACAAGTGGAAGACGTTTCTAGATTATCCCCAAACATTACGTGTAAAAATCTGTCACAGGTGCTATATATTCTCCAATGCTGTTTCTCATTTATCAAAACCAAACTTGCTTTCGAAAAGCCTCGAAAAGATGCCGTCATCAATATTCCATATTGAAAATCTGAGAGGTCGAAATTGACAACGTTATCACTTGTGTAAGCACCTGTACTACAAAGAATGAAGCTAGGCGCTTAAGACTTAATAGGATGATCGGAACAAACACATGTTGAAAGTTTCAATTGCTGGTGAGCAAACCTTCAATTTGAATAGTATATAAAAGGCATGTGACATATTTGTACACATGTTGCGAAATTGTTTGGGGGATAATTGATTGCTAGTTTGGGATTTATAACCACCTGATTCACTCATCAATTAGTGCATATTAACACATTTCATGTGGATTTATAACCCAGGTAAAAGTACCGGCGGGTAATGGTTAGTGACTTCTACCCGGGTAGAGGCCTGTACCAGGGTACTCGAGTACCCGTCCCAGCCCTAGTGGCTATTATTGTCAAAAGTAGGCAGAAATACCTTGGCCTGGCCATCTTGTTAGGGCTTAAGATCGTAAACATTGGTCACATGCTTCCCCCATCTGTTATTTGCTTTAGTTGAATAGTTGCTATCTTCCCATTTACCATATACTCTCCTGATTCTTTGGGTCTGAAACAGGAAGTTTTTGAAAGTGTTTTGGGACATGAGAATTTCATAAAATTTGTTTTGTCTGTTTCCAATACTACCAGAGAATTTATATCTTACTTCCAAATGACTTCAAGTTTTATCTTTTGTGGGATTAATGTGTGGTCATTTTAACAAATGACCATGTTGAAAATATGTGTTTTTTATTAAAGTTTATTTGATGTGACCAAAGTTTTGTGTTTGTTAGTCTTGTGTTCAACCTTTTCTATTTACTCCCCTCCTTACTCAGTTTAATCATACTTTTGAAAATATTTTGACAACGACAAAACAAATTCTTCCCATAATCATATTTACTTTTTGTAGCATAAGCGTTGTTATAAAAAATTGCAACATTTTCAAGGTTTTGCTGTTAGCTGCTGTTGCTTTCAAGCTAAATATGGGGAAATATGTGAACCTCATGAATACTTGCTTTACATACATATTGAAAGTCTGCCTTAAAAGTTTTGGGACATTCTCAACAACTGTATCCGTAGGGGTCTGTAGTTATCCTTGGGTCTGTACTATCACTACTATGTTATACACCAGCCAAGCAAGCATAAAAACATTCCCCTGAATAAGCGTGTACAAACTATTGCATATGTAATTTATCGACAGTTTGTTTAAATCTTCCCTAGGGAATCTGATTGTGTACGTAATATATAAGGCCACCCATTTGCTATGTGAGACCTTGACAAACAATGGGGAGGATCACCCAGCAAAATTATTGATTTTCACACCTTTGAAGTGCACAGGTAGTAAGACATGATACTTTCTATTTGGGATTTCGACTGTGTTATATGAAAACCGAAAGTCCACAGAAAAGGGGGATTTTAGACTATTTTTAAGCCTATATGTGTTTGAAATTTCGGGAGCCATAGGGGACCTGCGTTATACAGAATATCGCGGTTTAACGGATCACATAATAAAGGGGCTGCAGTGTACCATAATACTGACCTCGGGGTAACAACAGACTCTATCAAGCAGCAGTGACGTGTTTGCAACAAACATAAGCAACATTGTTACACGAGGATACAACAAAGACCTTTATTTAAGAAAAGAAAGCCTCCAAGGTGGGTTCATCAAGTACTTGCATTGTGTCAACAGTACATTAACTTTTGTAAATTCATGGACCATTAATATTTGAGGAAGATCAAGCAAAATATAATTATCGTTAAAGGAGCATCATGCTTGAAGGAACGGTCAACCATAAAAGACCTTTACTCAAAGAAAAGAAAGGTGGGTTTATTGTGTACTTACATTGTGTCAACAGTTCTTTTGTTATTTTGCATTTCGTTTTACTAAACAGTTTACGCTTAAGATTTGCGTAAGTCTAAAACAACAAGTCCTTTTATTTCAATAATTGGCAAAGCAATATTGCAAAGTAACACATCATTGGAATCGTCTCTCCGAGACGCTTCCAATGACGTGTCACATTGCAATATTGTACTTTCATTGAAGATATTATCCATGTTAATCAATTATGGCTTACGCAAACATTTTCCGTAAGTTGTTAAGTAAAACGGGCCCCTGGACCATAAACAATTGAGGAAGGCCATATACATTGTACATATGTAATTTGATTATCTATAGAGCAGCATCATGCTATAAAGAATGACCATCAAACCATTTCTTAGCTGAAAAGCTCATTAAGGGTTCAATGCATTACTATAGTAAGTGTTTCATGTTTATGAAGCACTTACAAAGTTACAATAGTATTGCATTGAACCCTTCCCATGATGATAATAAGATGTTTAAGGAGGACAATTTATCTTCAGTCCCAAGCTGTATGGCTTCTTATTTGTTTCTTTTTTATAAGTTTATGTTGAATCTAGGAAACACAACAGCTCCCTCATTGCTGTAGGTAGGAAATATCCAAACATATCCATTGAACCATTTTTCTCTGCGATATTGCCAAAAGAATTATGTTTGTCATATATAACCCATTTCATCAAAGGGGAATTTGTGATTGGTACAAATTGATGGCAATGACAAACATTGTGGTATTGAGAAAATCCTTTGTGACAAAACAATCGCTATCTGTAACAATGGTTTATGAAGCTGTCTGGCACAGAAGCAATTGCCTAGTGCTTAAAGTACAAAACTCAGAAATACATGGCCCCTTGACTGGTTTCAAAATATAGTGGCAGTGGATATGGAGTTTCATGAGAGGTTGTCTCCCAGCTGATCTATGGTATGCCTTAACCCTTTACTAAATTTTCATCTGTCCAAATTGAAGAGTTTGCAGAAGACATTTCAAAATGTGATGAAACTGGAAAATAATCTTATGATAGGGACAAGCAGTTTTTCCTTTTGCCACAATGTTTTCTGCCTTATCAGAAGATGATTCCACTATTTTATCACATTTTGAAAGGCCGTATGCAAACTCTTTCAATTTGGGACAGACAAAAATCTGGCATTTGGTAAAGAGTTAAACAAGAGTCTTGTACAGAAATACCCTATTTTGGTTAAACAGACATTCTAATGTGGCAAAAAGTCTTGCATTTGCTATGTTTGTTGTTTTTTCTAGATGGGAAAAGGTAAAATTCAAGACCAAGAGAATTTTTTTTGTTTTAAAATCATTTTTTATTCAAGAGGTTTGGTCAAACAATGTTGAATAAATATCAAATGAAAAATATATACATAATGAACTGTAAAACAATCCAATATGACGTTTCATTCAATATGACATATTAGACAGTATACTTCAGAGGTATATTTTTATGTACATTTCAATAACAAATTCCTGACAATTTATTTTCTATCAGACACCTAAAACAGTGAAATTTGTTACAATGAGACTCTTATTTCTTCCGCGAGTCCATAAACCCTTTATTTAATGTACAACCCAACCAAACACACCAGCAGCAAAAGTTTAAGAAACCACTGTGACCAAATGGGCAATAACCTGACATGGAACTCTTTCTTTCTCAAACTAATTGTGCTGGAACTGACTTCATGCTTATGCAAACAGGTTAGATCCAGGGCAGCCACTAAGGAAATCAGTGGCTGGCCTGTGATCTAACCTGTTTGTATTCTGAGTATCTTTCTTCATCAAAACTAAGGATATATTTAAGGTTTTGAAATGCAGATGACACATAAATCTTTTTTTTTTTTAGAAAATTACCCAGCATTCTAAGGGTTAAACCATAAAGAAGTTGCTAGGTTTTATAGTTTGTCTTTTAGTGTTGATTTTAATATGGACCAGTCACAAACTCCCAAGAGAGGAAGTTACTTCTTCATTTCTAACAATTAACTTTCAAGAGATGTCTGCAGCAGACCAGTTAATTCAAGGAAACGCTTTGGAAAGATTTCAATGAGCAGGTGTAGTCAAGTTAAACATGGATTATCCAATTAATAACCAAATTACAATGTATGAACTATTGAATATGATTTATTTGTCAATGATCTCTGACCATGAGGACATTTGGAATGTTACTTTCAGGGTTTATTTATTCATAACTATCAAATAAATATAAAAGCATCTTTCTTAACCCATTACCAAACAATGACAACATTTAACCACTTTGATGCAGACAACTCTGGAAAACATTGTGGGAAAAGGAGAAATTGCTCCCTAAGAGCAATTTCTCCTTTTCCCAAAATGTGTTCTGCTCTATCTGAAGCATATTTTTCAATTTCATCACATTTTGAAATGATGTCTGCAAACTCTTTCAATTTGGGACAGTTGAAAATTTGTTGTTTGGGAAAGGGTTAATCAATTCCTACATATAGGATTTTGTGACTGGTCCTATTGAAAGCGGTAAAGTTTCAATTTAAAAAATTTAAAAGTATCTTTGTTGCATTGTTTAGAATCACATGCAAAGAATAGGAGAAATTGTTCATTTTTTTCTTGTAAGCAGTATCTGCCTTTGTTACAATGACTTCTACTCGTAATCAATCAGAAGTCAACTTATACATACAATGTACCTGTACTTCATAATAAAGGTTAAGTGCAATACTTTTAAAAGCGTTTTACAATGATAAAGCACTAACTATAACATTACGCTGAACCCTCGTTTATTGTTTGCTAATATTTTTTTCAATTCGGTCAAGTAACAATAATCCCATGTGATGCACTTGGATAACGCCTATCTTTAACGATGAAAAGGTAACAGAAACACCTCCTTTACTTGAATCCATGTCTTAAATCACCTTATTTCTAAAAGCAATAAACACTTTATTATTCTTATTAAAAGAAATTACATGATAAAGGTTTATGCAATACTATAGTAAGTCCTTTATGAATTAGAGATGCTTGTTTCACAATTTTTAACAGATGTAGTTTTATGATGTGCACTGGAGGATAGCAATTGGAGGCAAAATTAGATCGTTATTAAGTTGTGAGAGCCTGCATACAGTGAATCAATTGATATGTATTCAGATCCAAAAGTGTTGCAAGTATATTGAGATTTACCGCACAAAGACTGTACATAGTCTTATTCATTGACCCTTTTGATTTTTAAAAAAAAAAAAAATTAATTAATCCTGAATTTATTTGTTATCTGCTGCAGGAGTCCCAGTCACTGGGGTGGGCAGCAGACTAGCTTCCTGAATTATGCTTTCAGTAGCTACTTTAATTGAATATCAAACAACAATACAAAAACTGTGTTGTTTCAATAGAATTTTATTTTGACTTTAAAATTATCTCATCTTTGACCAAGCAACTTTGATGTGAAGCA
Source organism: Cerastoderma edule (assembly GCA_947846245.1). Lineage (NCBI taxonomy): Eukaryota > Metazoa > Mollusca > Bivalvia > Cardiida > Cardiidae > Cerastoderma > Cerastoderma edule. The sequence goes on from OX401405.1 coordinate 26,510,542, forward strand.
CTTACTATAGTCTTGCATTGAGTCCTTGATAAATAAACAAGTATGGTTTTGACATGATAAAAGCAGTTTTTCTTTAATTACAAGATATATGTGAATGCATTACTACTGATTTTAATTTGAATAAACATGTTCCATTGTACATAAGGGTTACTTAGGCTTGAATACCCATAACCTGTAATTTTGAACACATTCTTCTGTCAGATTACTTTTGTCGTTCTCTGCATAGATGGGTATGGGCCGAAACTATTCTGTGTCAAGCCAATAGTTTCGGCCCTAACTGATGTATACCCAGAACGACCGAAGTATTTCGGAGAAAGGATGAGTTTAAAAATAGCAGATTATAGTTATTCTACCATAAATATCTTAGCACAAAATTATTAAATTTCTGCAACAAGCTATTATAATCATGAAAAAACAAATGTATAAAAGGAAATAATTGACATTCAAAATTGCGTATGGATCTCCTAAAAATGATTAAAAGGAAAATAATGATTTCGGACTACCTCTGATAGACATATTGCATTCTTACAAGCACTTATGGAAAAAACATATGCACTTCTACATGTAAACACAACTTGTCACACTCTCCAGTGGTCCAAATTACAGAATGCATAATGAGGGTTCAACGCAATACTATAGTAAGTGCTTCATGTTTGTGAAGCACTTACTATAGTATTGCGTTAAACCCTCGATAAGGAACATTTAGACACAGTATTTCATAAACTCTTAGAAAAGCAAGATATTTCTAAAAGAACTCACAAAAAAGGTATTGAGAAGCAAATGGTAAGCATAAAAAATACAATTCTAATCTGGACCTCTGTAGCTCAATTACACACATTGACACATGCAATTTCCTTCAAAACATATAGTGACATGTCTATAATGCACTCATGTACATGTACAATTAACTTTTGTTCAGCTTGAACACATGGTGTGTTCCTTATTTTCAAATGCTACTGAATTGCAATAACTGTTACCAATAGAAATCTGACTTTGTTTTTGCAATAGCTGCATATCTTTTTGTTAAAGCTTTTTTTTATCACAGCGCAAATTGATGTCTGTTGGAAAATTAAATAGTTATCACTCCAGTGGAAGAAACTTTAAAAGTGATAATGTCCTCATGTTTCTATTTTTTTCACTCATGGAATAACATGTTTTAGATTCAAGAGATATACTTTTGACAAAAGCATATCTGGTCATTGAAGCATTTATGAGTCTAAAATCAAAAGTAAACTGCCCAATCATATTTGTTATTTGAATAAAACATCCATTTAAAAGTAATAACCTTTGATATTGCATGAAAAATGAATGAACTAATTCCCAATTGACACATTCCTTAATTCACCAATGAAAAGGGAAATGAACTGGTATTTAGTTAAAAAATAAAAAGATATTGTTCAAAATGGAAGCAATTTGCTCCATGCACGAGAAAATTTCAAAAGCTTCAGTGGCAAACAAAGAAGGTTAAAAATCAAAACAGAGATAGTGATGTGATGGTATAAGAACAAACATGGAGGCTTTGATAATGATTATACAAGGCTTTTTGCGCTTTATATAACAAGGGCCTATAACAAAGCACCATTATAGTTAAAAATTTCTTTCAAATCATGCAGTTTAACAAGCCTTCCCGATACTCTGAGAGCCCCAGTAGGACTGAACTGAACACTTTATTCTTTTTCTATGCAAAATCTGTCAGACCTCAGGGATTTCAGTCTCTCAAGGGCCTACAAAGTTTCGTAAAGTCTGTTTTAACAAAGATTCAAAATCAAACAAGCTCTTTGGTTTTCAGCCATATAACCTTCCATAATCAAACAGACCTACATCACTGTAACAGCCCTCTTCCCAATTCAAGGCTAAAGGGCCTTATTATAAGTGTTTTCCCTCTGTCAAAATTTCATGAATGTTTTCGAAAAGTTCAGCTTTAGCATGCACAAGATTTTCCATAATACAACTCAGTTTAATTGCCTCCATTTATCAGAAATACTGGAACAACAAAATCACCTTTATTCCTTACTTCAACCTAATGAGCAAATGCCTAATCTTCACAAAAACATTCTGGTTAATATAATTTAAAAACCCAATCCAACAAAATCATTCTCCACTAATCTGCTTTATGGCGCCTTGTTTTCGAAAGGTTCTTCTGTTTTTTTGACACCCTCTTCTTCTCTTTTTCTTTCTGTTCAATTTGTTTTGCAAGCTGCCAGGCAAGTATAGCACTGATAAAGAATAGTGGTGACAGGCACAACAGTACATAATAGATGAAACTCCAGGGATCTGTGGCTGCCCATTTTAGAATGCTCGCCATATACTCCTTGAACCAATCTTGATCAAAAGGCCACATGGTGAAGAATTGCTGAAAAAAGTAATAAAATCTCATTAGTAAACATTGGCATTGTGTAAAATTGAATGAATAATTCAGAATAGCCTACATACAATGAAAACAAATAAGTTCAATTTTGAAAAAAAAAGACATTCAAATAGGCATTAGCAAGCAGTTACAGGATACACTACAATGAGGTATTCATTCTGCAAACCTTTTTTTATGGTTCAAGTTGGAAATTTTTGCATTTAGTGCAATTGAAAAGATTTATTTTAAACAAGAAGCATTGCAAATTAACATTTGATACAAACAATATTAGTAAAACATATTCAAAAGAATCTTATAAAGTTCTTCTACTCAAATTTGAGCATTTGAGACCAACAACATATATCTTAAGGGAGTCAAGAAACTCAACACTCATGAATACTCTTCTATACACCCCTATATTCATACATTTGGCTTTCACTTTAGAACAGTCATCATTTCTTATTCAGGAGGTGATATGATTAATAAAAAACCTGTTTATTTTTCCTCTAAATTAGCTTTCTATAAATAAATATACTTTCATTAAAATGTTGTCTTTAATAATCTTGTTTTAGTTTTATCCCTTAAAAAGTAATTTTTGATTGTCCCAAATTGAAAGAGTTTGCAGACGACATTTAAAATGTGATGAAATTGAAAATCATCTTCTGATAGGGCAGAAACATGGTAAGAAAAGGAGAAATTGCTTACTTAACTTGAAAGTTGTATGACAGTCAATGTCCTCCTTGTGAATATTGAAAATTGGGTACGAAAGAGTGAGAGTACGAAGCTTCTTTTGAAGAAAAATCAATCTACATGCTCTGAAGGAAAATCGGACATTTCTTCTGTTTTGTTTAACATATTTGACATTGTTTCGAATTCAGGAACCGATTAAGGTGAGATACAGTTATTCATTTGGGAATCATGAAAAGACTGTCACACGTACGAAAAATTCCCCACCCATATCTTGCCTAGTTTATTTACCGGTTCCAATACCTGCATAAAGTGTATTGTGATTAGTATTTTTGTATAAAACATCCATTTATGTGTGCTGTATTTACAAGAAACATTATCTTTACCTTGAATTAAATTGATTTATTTTCACAAAAACAGTCAGAAAACGAGCATTGATCTTCTGTTTTGTTTTGGTTCGCTTTTGATTTGTCTACGTGTAAATATTTTGGTCGGGTTTCGTTAATCGAACAATATTTCCTCGGTTAATCGCTTCTTCCCAGGGAAGCCTTCCCAAAACGCTTTAAAAATTTCGTTGAACAAAAATTGCACATTATTTCCTCCTGTTCTTAAAACCAGTTTAAACATTTAGGTCGGTCGTTTAGTCGATTTTGAATTTAGTGTGTTCGTTTTAACCCGCAAATACAATTTAGATGAAATATAGTAGGCCTAAACAACTATTTAATTTCAACGTCCTAGCATTACGTTACGTCACAACGTTAGTGTATTTTAGCGAAAATATTCATTGATAGACGTATGTGAACAGTTCTCGTCAAAAAATGGAATAAGATGTATTTAAATGACGTCACACGAACATAGCTAATAAAAGGGGTGACGGTCGTTTCCCCGAACGACCGTTTCCCCGCAGTTGATTTATATAGTAATCGAGGAGTCGTTTCCCCGAAATTAATTTCATGTGCGTAGGAACAGGGGGCCAGGGGGGGCTGCCCCCCCCCCCAATATCCAGACTGGGGGGCCAGAGTATACTTTGGCCCCCAATATTCACAGTGGCAAATGAAAATATTTGTATAGGAAAATGAAAGAAACGAAATTTAACAGCAGAATAAAAATAAATGTGTATTTTTGTGCTCTATGTAATACCAATTCGCCTTTTGTTACGAACAATAACCAAAATCTTTTTGACGTCATCATCGCAAATGGCAATCTGAACACATCGGGTTTATCCAATGAAAACTCAGCTCACTAAAATACCCGGGAAGTTTTGATCGACGGAAACAGTGGTGTAAAACATGTTCTTTAAAAGGTGTCAGACTCTATATTGTCTTCAATTGTTAGCTAAAGCTTAAAGAATAATATAATTGTTTGACGATCTCATCTAGTTGGATCCGTGGCTGTGACAGTCTGGTCGCTGCCACTTTTTGTTTAGTTCAAAACAATTGATTTCCGCGTTTTTTTTTTTATTAAAGATACATGTTTTCATACGCTTTCTTTTAATTCTTATAATGTTATTGAATTTGTACATGCATGAATAGTCATGAAAAAGTTTAGGAACATTCATTCTTAGACCGGTCCTCATCCGAAGTTGTCCCTCCCCAATGTTGAAAACGCTCCTACGCCTATGAATTTATATAGTAATTTTTTTGATAATCGCTTTACCTCACTTGATTAATCTTTTTATTTGATTAGCGTACATTTCCACAATTTAACTCATCTCGTCGATGTCCCAAACTTACCTGCATCTGTTGTGATAATTGTACAAAGATGTTATAGTTGATAACATGTAGTGACAATAGAGAGCATAAAAAATAATAAAAACACAACTAATCCATACTCTTTAAAAGATCGAATCTACTTTATGATATTAGTTCTCTATATAGTCCATATAGTCCATATAGTCATTTTGCCAGATATGGGGTATACCCATATAAACCAAATGTTGGCTTCTTAGGCAAGTTCGGATATCGTTTTTCCATATTTGATGTGATCCGAGTTTGGCTCAGATCATAGTTATATGATCCTGATGATCCTCTTGATAGGTTATTATATTACACATTATTTAAAAGTATGCATTGTGAAAATAATTTAAAACTTGTAAAAAAAAAAACTTATGCGGCGATTTACATATTTCAGAGTCACTATCACTATCACTGTCCACTTGAAGAGCTTTAATTATTATTTTTTATGTAATAACTTCGGGGAAACGACCCTTCGCTACTATATAGATCATACTATACAAAATGATTGCGGGGAAACGACTCCTCGATTACTTTATAAATCAACTGCGGGGAAACGGCCTTTCGGGGAAACGACTGTAAATCAATAAAAGCAACGTCTATCGTAAATCATGTAAATGGTACACGCACAATGTTTCATTGAAATATGCTTCAAGATACTGAAGGAATAAAACTGATTGAAAGATTCTTAAAATGAAATTCAATTAATCATTCCATGGAGTTGAATACATATTGTAACTCTAACTTTGGACAAAAAAGGACGTGGAATACGTGGAATATATATACATATACATGTATGTTTCAATTCTGTTGGCTGGGGTGTGGTGGAGGGAGGGGGTAGACAAGCGCTGACAGCTCGATCTGTTATATATGTATAGTAAAGGTTAAGATTGAGAGTAAGAATATAAGATTACTAGGATGTGTGTATGCCTAACGTAATCCATCGAGTGACAGTGCCAATAACCGGATATACAACTTACATGACTTGATCGTTGTTGATGACTTCAACTACCCAAATATCCTGGGAGAATAGTGTCGTGACTGATCACGAGAATTTCAAAGGCGATATATTATTGAAATTGTAAAAGACTGCTTTTTGATACAAAATGTAGACAACCCTACCAGATACCGCGGGGACTAGAGGCCATTAATAGCCTACTAGATTTGGTATTGACGATTGAAGAGAACGTTGTAAGAAATACAGTCTAAATTGTGTTAGGCAGCCACCCTTTTAAGCAGCCAACCTGCCTTAAACAACCACTACAGAAAGTCCCATTGTTTGATTTATAGTGTACATGTACATCAATTTGTGTTAAGCAGCCAACCTGTCTTAAACAGCCAATTTACTCTGTCCCATAGGCTAGCCTCTTAACACAAGTTTGACTGTATGTAATACTGCGACCCGTTAGGTGCTAGTGGCCATTGTACGTTAGTCCTTGAATATAAGTGCATCGCCGATCATTTAGCACAAAGACCAAGGAATATCGATTTTATAAGGGAAACTACGGCGATATGAGAGCTAGCTTGACAGGTGGTGATTGGTCAGATGCGTTAGAGGAGAAAGACACGCAGCAGGAATGGGACCGGTCGAGTGATATCCTTGAAAAAGAAATGCACAACCACGTATATACCTACCCGTACCGGCAACTAGGATAAGAAGGATAAAGAGACAATCTTACATGGACAGACAGGGGATGAAGCTTATAAAAGATAAGCATCTGGAAAGCTTGTGTAAGGAACCGAGCAAATGAACCTCTTCAAAGACACAAACACATCCGATCAGTGAAAGACACTGTCGTTCACTGAGCGGTTGTGTTCATGTGTGTTGTCTATATATATACCAGCGCCATGTTCTCTCAAACAATGCATTAGGTCCCTAATTTGCATAACGTTCAACGAACGTTACTCTTATAAGCAATAAGTCAATGATAGAGTCATGTAGATGACCCTTTATTCAATGCTTACGAAGAACACTCGCTATAGATTTTAGCTCGATTTACATAGCCAAATGCTTTTTAAAAATCAACAAATGCGACATAAGATTTCCTCCCTTTTATAGAAAGATATTTTGTAGCAATAGACTAGACAACAAATGAATTGTCTGCAGTACATTAAGACTTTCGAAAGCCAATTTGTGATTCACCTATAATATCAAAAACGTCCGCGTAATAGGTCAATCTTTTATTAAAAAAACGTAATATATATTTTACTAACGATGTTGATAATGGCTATTTCTCGATAATTATCAGGATTATTATAACTGCCCTTTATAAGGCAATAATTACTCACTGAATTGGAATAAGTACTCACTCCAAGAGTCAGGGAACATCCCTTTGTTAAATAATGTGTTGAACACTTTGAGAAGATATGGCAAAATGAAAATAAACCATATACAAAATGAGCTGGAATCAAGGGTTCGAATGTAAACTTGTTCATATTAAATTGTTTTATAGCGTATACAATTTCGTCAGATTTGATTTCTGAATTAAGAATATCATTTCGAAAACCATCATTTTCCTCATCATTTTGTGCAAGCAAATTCATTAAAGGATCGAAATCTACTTCCGACTCGTCTATATCAAATAATTTTTTAAAATGCTGAAGCTATTCATCACCACTTATATTAGAAATCGGATGATGCTTAGTTGTAAGTCTTTTTATATTTTTCAGAACTTCCTTATATTATTGATGAAGGTATGCAAACCATTTACAAATCTTTTTCCACACGCATTTTTTTTTTCATCTTACATGTGTTTTTGAAATTGCGTTTAGCTTCTAGATAACTGTCTAAGTCTGAAACAGCCCTGCTCTGTCTAAAAACTCTTAAAAAACGACTTGCATATTGTTTTGAATTCGTACTGTCCTTGTCATACCAATCAATAACAGGTGTTGGCTTGACTTTTCTTACATTTACATTGGTGCGGGTAAAAAATTTTTTACTGTCATCGACAAGACAATTCCGAAACTCGTTAATTACATCGTTCATTTCGAATAAAGGTGAACTAAGCATAGTGTCCAAATTATCAAAATTACCATTCAGGACGGCACTTTTCAAAATATCTTGATAGCAATTACAATAATACTCATTTATTTTGATTTTCAAAAAATTATCAAATGATTGAGGCGAGTTTTCATCTACAACAATGGTGTGAAAAGTACAAATAATTGGCATATGATCACTCTCAGGTCGAGAATCTACTTAAACATTTTTACAAAATTGAAACAATTCATTGCTATATATATAATAATCAACTACACTAGATCCTGAAAGTCCGTAATAAATAAACTCTTTGTCGTCACCAACACGACCATTCAAGTAACACATAAAGTGAGAAATAATGAAATTTGGTAGAATATTTCCAAATCTACTAACAGAAGAATCTTAGAAGATCTCTAGTTGTTAACATCATTTGGGAATAAATCCATGTATTGATTGAGCTCATGAATATTTTCATCGAGGCGAATAAATCGTCTTAAGCTGCAGTTCGTGCACTTAAATCTCCACATATAATTATAATGTCAAACAGTCCTATGTTATCGATATGTTATCGATATGTTATCGATATGTTATCGATATGTTATCGATATGATTGTAAATGATGTTTTCTAAATCGTTTAATGCTCTACCATCACTATCAGTGTACAAAGGAGACATGCCTGGTGGAATATAAAGATTGGTGAATAGTATGTCTTTGCTGCAATTCATAACCCTCTTGCCAATAACTAGTATTACACCGAACTCGAATTTATCTGACAGCATTTTTATATATTTGACCAGACTGTTCCTAACATGGACGATAACACTACCCATGTTCCTACCATGTTTTTGGACTGTTTTAAAATCAGGTAAAAGGTCAGCTTATACGTTCATGTTCCAAACACCATGTCTCCTGTAAACACACAATATCAAAAGATAGAAGATATGATAAGAAATCAGAACTTGTTATTTTTTTTATCCTTAATTCCACAAATATTCCATAAAAAAAACCAGAAGTTATAAACGATAAATCAATGTTTTGGGCACGGCCACACCATTATCTCCATCGATTAAATTGCAAATATCAACCCTATTCTTATATTGTATCATTGACAATGTCTGCAAAAATTTTAAATATCATATTAACAAGTGAGACTCCTCTATAATATGATGGATATTCCATTGAGCCGGTCTGGTGTTCTGCTAAAATCATACTTTCACACATGCCTTTGGGGGAAACTACCAGAATTAAGTATTAAGTTGAGCAATGAGAACAAAAAGAATGCAATGATATCACATCTATAATTGTAAAGGTCTGCAGGTAACCCATATATACCTGAAGAGTTTCCAGCTTCCGATTTGGAGATAATTTCTTTTTATTCATTAATAGTATGAGGTGCATAAAATGAATAATCACTATCAATTGAAACACACGGATCTTTATTCAAGCTCACTTTGTTGCCTTTTTTCAGTAAAGATTTGAAATCATCAAGGACATAAATCTTCTTTTTTACGTCGTCCAAATTCGACTGGATTGCCTCTTCAATTCATTAAGTTTTCATTTATTATTTTCAAATTTTCTACCAGCATTTGTGCGTTTAAACTGTTTTCTAGCTTCTAAATATCTACTAGAGTCATGATCATTATCTGTCAATCTAAATTTTCGCAGCAAAGAATATCTTCTTATTTAGCTTCATAACAAAAATAATCCCACTTAGGTTTATGATATCTATTACATCGTAAGATATCATGAGTTAACTTCATGCAAGATGCAGCAAATTCATTGATCGCCCGCCAGAAGGCGGCGATCATATTAGTAGAAGCTTTTGGTAAGTGTATATGGGGGAAAGGATGCTATATTGATTTTTGTTATCATTATTTTGAAAATAATTTATAACAATGGCTTTACTTTTTTTAGTCGTTGACTTTTTCTCCTTTATTCATTGTTTCAAAAAATGTTCTCTGTTTGATTTTGTGTTCTTAAAAGGTTTTAATTTGGAGAAATAGTTTAAAACAAGATCCATTTCAAACAATAACAGGTCAATTTTTCAGCCTGTATCTCTTTTAGTTAGTCGTAAACTCGGCTTTCTTTATCAAAATGATGGTACCGAGTGCCAGTCCAATGTGTAAAGTCGTCTGACGGGGTCCATTAGACTGGCTCTCTGAAAAATATTCTTAAACCCTATATTTTATAACATAATCGACGAGATGACAGTCAATCAATTTGACCAATGAAATACGTCTGTAGGTGCCCGTATAATCTTAACTGTCGAATCGCCTTTGTATTGTTAAAATACCGACCTCTCAATTTATTCCCTTAAACATTTATTTAACCGCTTTAGCATTGATTGTATATACTTGTCTACGATTTAATAATAAGTTACATATGCAGTGATAAAGTCTTATGTCCAGCGCCTACAAATTTCATTTTGACGTAGATATTTCACTCTCCGCAGTAACAGCTTGGATCATCCGAGTTAATAAAAATGCGGCTTTCAGGCTTTAGTCAGAATTATTGTCGATCTTTCCTTTAAATCCAAAGACCTAATAAACACAGATAAGCAACTCCGCAAAATACCGTTCTTTCTCGCGTTGACATCTCGTTCGCGAGATTTTGCCTTCCTGTAAATACAGACGCTTTATTTTGTTAATCAAAGCGTCTGCCGTCGCTGATAAGCTATGGTAGCCCTTTTATTGACCCTCCCGACCCCAAAAACCAATAAACAGATGGCCACCAGCTGTGGTGCCCTGCTGTGATAATTACCGGGGATAATAACATATTGTAATATTGCACTGTGTAAAACTGAAATGTCTAGCTAAATTTTATGATGGAGGAAAATTTCAGCAGCAAAATTTACTGTTAAAACATTAGCTTAAATCTATACTTTTGTGGAATGGGTCTCTAAATGGGAATTATCTTTTTTTGCGGCATATCATGTACAATATTCTATGAATTAATAATTCGTAATGGGGAACATTCTATTTTCTTTGGAAAATGTACTCAATACCATCATCATCATCATCATCATCATCATCATCATCATCATCATCATCATCATCATCATCATCATCATCATCATCATCACCACCATCTTCATCATCATCATCATCATCATCATCATCATCATCATCATCATCATCATCATCATCATCATCATCATCATCATCATCATCATCATCATCATCATATCATCATCATCATCATCATCATCATCATCATCATCATCATCATCATCATCATCATCATCATCATCATCATCATCATCATCATCATCATCATCATCATCATCATCATCATCATCATCATCATCATCATCATCATCATCATCATCATCATCATCATCATCATCATCATCATCATCATCATCATCATCATCATCATCATCATCATCATCAACAATGTTAGAATTATAATATCAAACAACAACTAGCTATATACTTCTGCGCACAAATATGCACCCGAGTCTGCTTTTTATCTCTTGATTTGCAGCATGTTGATGTCATACACTTCCAGCACACACAAACATGCTGTCATTAGCCGCAAATTTTACACTTTCTTTGCATGGCAATTATTTCCAGCTGAACCAAACAGAACATATCGTTACATCTTCCACGTATACAGTTTATATACAATAAGAGAGTACTAAGAATGAATTCAAATTAAAAAAAAAGACCAGTTAAGAGAATTTAAATGCCTCTTAACATCACAAACATATGAAAAAAAGTTCTTGATCTTCCCTTGTTCGATAAAAATATGTGTAATGAATCAAAGTTTTTCTAAATCAACCCATATTTTGTTTTTGTTTCCGAGGAGTTAGACAAATACTCTACCATCCCATCCAATTCCAGCACTTTCGGTTCTATTGATGATACACATTTCAAAACACGTGTTTCACCAGTGGTAAAAGGAAATCAATTGTCTCATATGCAATTATTAATAAAAACAACACACTAATAAAGGAATGTTAAAACTATCGAAAAATTAATAAAATAAACGTTAGTTTTCACACTTTATTCAACCTTCGTTTACATCGTCTAGCTGGCAGACACACTTCAGTGCCGACGAGATTAGGAAGTCTCGCATAGTCTCCCGAAATCTCATCCTCCACGAGATGATAAGGGAGTTCGGTCTTTACCTATGGGGAGTCGATTTCTTTCGGTAAAGAAACAGTCCAAAATCAGAAAGTATATATACAGATGCATTTTAGGTTTTATTGATAAAAATAAAAAGGTTAATCCAAAAAACGCTTCGATCTTTTTCCATTCGTCCCATATTACGGTCGTACCGTACATTTAGGTATAAGTCACTTAGCTTGATAGTATCAACAACAAGCCTAAATGTGATTAACTCGGATGATCCAAGCTGTAACTGCGTGACAGCTTGGAGGCGCCCTGCGATAAAAACGCGTCAGCATTCCCACTCTGTGTGTGAGGGGTCCAATCGGCGACGAGAACAAATATGGGCACCAATCAGAAAGAAGGTGGGATTGACCAATAAGATTGCTTATTGCTTCCATTTCCGGTAATTTACAGAACAAAAAAACACATGAACGATTTTTAACATTTGATTCACGGGAAATATGAATTCGTTTTAAACCATAGCAGTTTCATTTGATGAAATCCATTGACGAAGGGAAAGACACTTAAGTTTCAATTTTGATAAAACATCTCCTACATAAAAAAGGGTCATCTGTACCCTATATATTTAAACTTAACATTCATTCGGACTGTTTGTCAACTCTATATCACGATGCTAAAATTGAAACAACATCAACGTCTCCCTGATAAAACTGATTAACCCTTTCCCAAACAATAACGACATTTGACCACATTGTTGTAGACGATTCTGGAAAACATTGTGGGAAAAGGAGAAATTGCTCATAATTAGAAGATTGTTTTCAATTTCATCATATTTTAAAATGTCGTCTGCGAACTCTTTCAATTTGGGACAGTCAAAATTTGGGGTTTGGGAAAGGGTTAAGACAATGTTATCATTTTGGTGTTGAAGTGATTTGCTTCGCCACACTTATTTCGAAATCAATCCTTTGTGGTTATTTGTGTTGGTAAAAAGATAGTCACCTCTTGATATATGTGCGCTAAATAACCGTGGATATTGATGTACCATTAAAACAATAGCCCATTAACCAATCTAGTGATAATCAAAATCGGTTTCCATGCATGAAAGCATTGGGCAATACCTTTTCTCGTACCATTTTAGTTTTCAAAAAATATTGAATCTTAAGTTAATCAGTTTTGTTAGGCTTTCAACATTTAGTTATCCTTCTGTTCCCCAGACAAGGTCGTTACCATTCTAAACTTCAAACTGCAATAAAACACACAAACTAATCGATTAGGTAAAATACAAACTATTAACTATATCAAGAAAGTAATCGATATTGTATTGGTAAAAAGGATTTGGTTTTGACGACTACCATTTCGCTGCAAACATTGATGATATTCAGAAGAAGCTTGCTCTTAAATCTGTAAAATTGATTAATATCAATGTACTTTAGAAATAAAAACTACATGTATGTCAAATGCGTATTCTTTGAGGACAAAACTATGATGCTATTAACAGGATAAAGGGTAAGGCACGTGTTGTGTGATGTACGACGGTGTTTGGATTAGTGTCTCTGTGTGACGCGCGTCTCTCCCGTCTGGGGTAATAAAACTAGGCGTTTGATATTTAAACCAACAACCGGAAAGATGTACTTTTCGATACTACCCCTTTATAACATGCCCAAAGCTGTTTATATAGCTTATTTAAGCTTTTTGAATACTTTGTTTAAAAGACATAGCTGTTATCTATGTCTCTGATTTGTTTCCATTCGCGCTCGCCCAACCTGCAAACAGTATACTTTGAAATAGTTTCTAGATTTATATTTCAGATTAGACCCATACTGCAGATTTCTATAATTCAAGAAAATACCAAATTGAGAGTCCATTTTCCAATAGAATCGGCCATTAGAAATGATAAGCTAAAGGCCTTTTGTGGCTAAAGTTTCCATAAAAAAATTCTCCGATGGTTTGAGTGTTTTCTAGATATTCGCAATAGAGTCACAAATATCTTTACTCAATAAATGAATATCTACGTATTCAATTGAAATCAACTGTTGCAATAATTTGGCAATTAACAAAATTCATATGAGGGAAGGGCATCTCGGTTTTAATGTAAATAGATATATTCTACCAAATGAAAAGGAGCCGATATAACATTCCCACCAGACTTTACCTGTACTCTTAACTCCGCCCCTTTCTACAGATTTTCCAACATACACTACCTCGAAAATCGATATCCGCTTGACGCGCTTTTATATCGAACGCATCCAGACGTAGAGTGAAATATCTACGTCTTGATCATTCGGACTAAAATGTGATGCGAAGTGTTTAAAAAATGATAGTAGTAAGACATCTGTAAAATGTGAAGATGTGGTCTTTGTGTAGTTCTAATTATGTCAACATAGAATGTCCCACGTCCTGCTCTTTCTTACAGTTGTTAAATGTAATAGTTTGTTTTGGCATAAGACAAATGTGTCCTCTGTACGAAGTTGGTGCACATCACTTTACTTGATGACACATTCTAAAAGGCTTAGATTGATAAGTGCTAATACTCACTTAAAAGTTGTAGTGTGTTATCAGTGCTGTCTCAAAGAAATGAAGTTTTAAGTAATAAGTAGACAGTTTGTTTATTGCTTTTCTTTTGCTATGGTTTCAACTAACCAATAATGCAATTGAAATATTGTCTTCATATCTTATTAATGCTGCCTGTTTTTATTTTCATCGTTCTTTAGAATGAAAGATTATTGCCTTTTCCCCCCATATTATGCCATGTTGATATATATTGATAACACTCTTAACCCAATACCAAACAATGACGACATTTAACCACTTTGTTGCAGACGACTCGGGAAAACATTGTGGGAAAAGGAGAAATACCTCGCTAAGAGGTTTTCTGCTCTATCTGAAGAATGTTTTACAATTTCATCACTTTTTGAAATGTCGTCTGCAAACTCTTTCAATTTGGGACAGTCGAAAATTTGTCGTTTGGGAAAGGGTTAAAAGACATATCTAATCAGTTATCTTTAGTCATTTGCCATACATTCTTTACCTTTTCCTTAGTACTATGTCAATATTGAAAAAAAACTCATCATAGGGTACATCTAAGATAATGATTGAATTGATTGTTTTATAAAAAAAGGGTATCCTGTGTAAAAAATAATGGGAGAAATGTGCTTCATTAAAGGAGTTTCTTCTCCCATCACAATGATTTCCAAAACTGTCATATAAATGACAGGTTTCAGGTTTATATTATCTGTTTAATCATTGTTGGTAGACATTTAAACAAAAGGAACACTGGTACAGTTTCCATGACCATTTACTTTGCGTAGGTTTTTTTGTATATGAGATTATAAGAATAATCCAATCTGTAAACTTAAAATGACGACAATTACAATGTATTACAAATGAGACACAGAAATTGTTTGTATTGAACATGTTTTTCTTCTTCCTCCTTAATAGATTCTAGCTTTTGCTGCAAGAGTATTATCATGTGTTTGTTTGACATCGGTTTCCAAATTCAATATCATTAAACAAGCAGTTTTCAATACATACTTTGTTTTGGCAAAAATTGAAACAATTTAAGACAACTTTCATAAAAGTTTAGAAATACTCAATTTCCATATATGGGTTTGCAGGTTAAATTCTTCTGTTGCATATTTCTTAACCCATTTGATCCTATTGGAATAAGATAATTCTCCAAATTGAAAACACCTGCACAAAATTAATACTGTGAAATTTTGAAGAAGTCAAAGTGATAAACGGTAAAGATAAGTATCAAAAGTCATATATGATTTGGTTTGTTACAATGTCTTAAAAGATTCTAGTTTCAGAAGCTTTAAACCAATTAAAAGAACGAAATTTATTAAATCATGAAAGGAAAATTATAAGAAATACTCTCTTAAAAAGCAGCGCCTGTCTAACGCTCCTACAACATATGTTGACTAGATCTGATTGTCTTTCATCAGGACTCGTTTCAGATAAATTTCTTCTACTTTTGGTGAAACAGGCAGCCACAAAACTATGTTTAAACTTTGTGTCAGCTATTCCCTCGGCAATTGTTTTTATTAGCCGAGTAACAGGCTCTTTCTTATGAATTGAATGACGATATACGTTCGCACGTATTATAAATAAATTTATATTCTATTCTTTTAATGTTATGTTGGATGTTTTGTTTAGGAAGACAAATCAAATTTTTTGCGGGCGACTTTGAGGCTTGCATCAATTTTCTCTTGTATATCTTTGTAAACTGGTTGTTGCTTAATTGGTTCACATTTATGGCTTTTTTATTGATCGCCCGCCAGAAGGCGGCGATCATATTTGTAGAAGCTTTTGGTTAGTGTGTATGGGGAAAGGGATGCTTTATTGAATTTTGTTTCCATTATTTTGAAAATAATTCATAACAGGGGCTTTTATCTTATTACTTCTATACCTTTCCTACTTTTTTCATTGTTTCAAAAAATGTTTAAAGTTTGATTTTGTGTTCTTAAAAGGTTTCATTAAGAGAATTAGTTTAAAATAAGACCTATTTCTAACAATAACAGGTCCATTTTTAAGCCTATATCTCGTTGAGTTAGCCTAAAATCGGTATTCTTTATCAATAATATGTTACCGAGTGCCAGTCCAATGTGTAAACTAGTCTGACGAGGTATTTTAGACTTGCTCTATGATAAATATTCCAAAACCCTATATTCTATAACGTAATCTACGAGGTGACAGTCAAACAAGTTGACCAATGAAAAGCGTCTCCAGGTGCTCGTATCATCTCAACTGTCAAATCGCTTTTGTTAAAATACCGACCCTGTTTATTCCCTCAAACATTTCTTTTAACCGCTTAAGCATTGATTTTATATAGTTGTTTATGATTAAATGATAATTAATATATACAGCGATTCAGTCTTTAATCCATCGCCTATAAATTTTATTTTGATCGACGAAAATAACAAAGAAAACGATAGGTGTTACGGTCTTAGAGGGAGCCGATGAAAAAGCGGGTTTCAGCCTTTAAGCAGAATTATCGACATTCTATCCTTTAAATCGCCTACTTTCTTTCGGTAAAGTAACATTTCACTATCAGAAAGTATCTATACAGATGCTTTTAATGTTATATTGTTAAAAGCAAAAAGATAATCACTAAAACACTTCGATCTTTTTCGATTCGTCCCATATTACGTTCGTACCGTACATCTAATTTTAGGTCACTTGGCGCGATAGCATCAACAACAAGCCTTTATGTGATGCGAAAACTGTGTTTTAATAATGACAGTAGCAAAACATCTGTAAATTGCTAAGATTTGGTCTTTTGTAGTTTAAATTAGGTCAACATAGAATGTCCCACGTCCAACTCTCTCTTAAAAGTGTTATATGTAATCGTTTGTTTAGGCAGAAATACAAATGTGTCTTCCATGCGAAATTGGTGCACATCACCTTACATGATGAAACATTCAAAAAGGCTTGGATTGGTCGGTGCTTATAAAGAGATTTTCTCTTAAAAGTTGTAGTTTGCTATTAGTGGTGCTTCAAAGATATTGAGTAATACATAGACAGTTTGTTAATTGCTTTTCTCTTGCAGTGGTTTCGTCTAACCAATATTGCAATTGAAATATTGTCTTCATATCTTATAAATGCTGCCTGCTTTAAGCTTCCTCGTTCTTTAGAATTGAACATGAGCAAACAAGACTGTTGCCTTTCCCCCTTACATTATTCCATGTTTATATACATTAATAACATTTTAAAAAGAATTTCATATTAGATATGCGTTATCTTCAGTAATTTGTCATACATTTTTTAACCTTCCGTTAGTACTATATTAATACTGAAAACATGGTAGGGTGCTTATATGATTATAGTCCAGTCATCCTATGAAAAAAATGGACTCAACCGTCAACTAATTGCAACAGAAACGAAATCTCTTTTAAAGTTATCATGAATGTATAAGAGATGACAGAAAAAAAGTCCTCCAAAATCCCTTCAGGGGAAATTGGTTAAAAACTCGTTTTATTATTGCTACTTTCTGACCTTATGGAAAAAAATCGCATATTTGTATTTATCTACCAAAATGGAACAAAACCCCAACAATTCACACAAAAATGATGATTTCATAAGCGGTATATTCTATCTACATGTTTCCATATCATTCAAATCAGTTTGCCTTCTAGAATTGATTTATTCCTATAAATATTGTAAATTGAAAGGGGTCAACTTACCCCACCCACCCATTAAAACTAAAGAATTTTTTTTTCATGTCAATGCATTCCTATATGCTAGAATTCGATATTGTCTGGCAAAGCTTGTTCTCTAAAACTTAATTCAAAGACAAAACACACCTTTTTGTATTAGATGACTTATATATAAAGACAATCACTTAAATAAGGAACCGAAATCCATATATGCCTATATAAGAAAAACGAAATACATGACACACGCAATACAATATTCATGTGGTATTTTTTGACGTTTTGCATTTGTTTTGTGAACTTAAAAAACAATAAATGAAATAAAGGAAGAAACATATTGGGAAAAGCAGAAAAAGTAGTACTATTCTATTGCCCCTTTCTGACTATGTGCCAGCTTTTCAAAATTAAGTGTACACTCATAGAATTAGACATGGAGTACACTATGCGTTAAAAATAAGGGCACGCCTAAATTAAATATTGAGGTTTCTTTAATTTTTTCGTTTAAAACACAGATATTCAATCAAAATCAATATCGAAATCAAGATCGGTTATGACCTCCACATGCAGAAATACATGCACGACATCAAAGGGGGAGGGGGGCGGGAGGGGCATTTCTCCTGAAGTGCTGCACCAAATTTCTGAAGATTGGCTGGTATGGGGCGAGTGGACTCTCCTATCAACAACATCCAATACATGCTCAATGGGAGAGAGGTCTGATAATTTCGCAGATCACTGGATTGTCAAGATGCCCTGTTTCCTGACGAAGTCAACTGCAACACGAGCTCTGTGGGTTCAGGAATTATTATCCTGGAAGGCAAAGTTTTGACCAATTCTATGTGCAAATGGGACAACAACAGGACGAAAAATGTCATCAATGTGTCCATTTCGGTTTCCAGGAACAAGAACAAGTTATATGCTTCTACCGTAATAAACACCACCCCAGACTATGATGCTCCCCCGCTAATAGAAATCAAGCTCCAAGATTGTGGTACATTTGTATCTCTCCCCACGCCGATGCTATCAGAATCGCAGACAGAACTTTGACTCATGCGAAAGAACCACATGACGCCACCGACGTATAGGCCAACCTTAATGTTGCTAGCACAACCATAAACGATTATATCTGTTCAGCTTTGACATGATGACACCATGAAAAGGACGCCTTGCCCGAGATTTACTGTACTGCTAGAAACTCGAAGTCCTGTCACGGTATGGATCTCCTACTGTTGTTATGGTGCGGTTACGAAATAGTTGCGCAAAGCAATAATCCATAAAAGGCGATCTTGCTGGAATGTTGATTTCCTAAGGTGCCCATGTCCCCTCCTAATTTGAACATCACCAGTCTGGTGGTGTAAAGCTGCATGTCGTGCAATAACGATTTTTGACTTCCCAATAAACCTGGCAACATGGTTCTAGGATTCACCAGCTTGCAACATGCCTATGCATTGCCATTTCTGAGCTTCTGAGATACTGCCATGATGGCATATTGCATTGATATGAGACTTGATTGTGTTTCATTTTTATCGTAACCAAGAATTCACGTTAGTACTCAGGCAATACATGTAATGAATACATGTTACAACACTTTATCGAATATGTTCGATTACACGGTGTCATGAGTTTGGGTTTACGGATTATGAAGAGGCAGATTCTCCCTATCCTATCTAGAAAATAGTTAACAGTAAAAGGGTTCCCTTATTTTTGCATCTCAATATATTTACAGACTCCCTTTTCCATTTTGTATTTTTCTTGCACAATTTCTGCATTAGCGAAGATTGCTCCCCGACATTCCCCACACCCTCAGGAACGGTCAAGAAGGTATGTCTACAAGAACAAGGTTTTCGGTCACACTTTGTTTTACATGAGCATTCTAATTAAAGACAATTCACAGTATTTGATAAGAACTGCTGTTTTTGGAAGTGAACAAACTTCCTCGAGTAAAACCACCTTTTGGGTACCTACCCCTTCACTGCATTCCTTTTGTACACAATCCTTTCGAGAAGGACAATTTGAACATCCATTAAATACAAATATCGCAGGTTTGCTAATGACATCATCAGAATATGTTCCACGTATATCCAACAAATGTTCCTCCATATTTCGAAGGCAAACGTAAGAACAAAGCCCTATCGTCGTGTACATATCGAACTGACTCATCAAGCTATTTATTGACACTACAGCCAACCTGATCTTATATTTTATTTGTCGAGGAAGGTTTGTCAGCTAGTTTCAATAACCCAGAAGACCCATATTGTGATGGCGGGAAACTACACAGCTCTTTCTTAAATATATCTCCTTCATTGTCATGCAATATATCAACCGGAGCTGTAAAACGCAAATGCCGACCAGTTTGAGCTGCTTCTCCAATTTTTCTTAACGTTAATTGAGAGTTTGGGGTTACGGAATAGCTTTAACCTATAAAACTGTATTCTGAATCGTATTTATAAACCATGTTGTTAATATTCAATTGGCCTTCTTACTTTGCATAGTCGACAATTACACAATATATACTCGTCGACCTGACACAATGTTATCAAGTGTACAGTCCGCAACGTGGATGTCTATGTTTAGGTTGTCCGTATGATCTTTTTCAACCCTCGAATGACTGGTCTCTACATGCTGATCACTTGTATATTTCTGCATTGCATTATTATAGTATGTACATATAGGAATTGACGAAAACCATTGGTTTCTCTGTGATTCTTTCAAACCATAACCACATTTTATTCTTCCTATTGTCTTAGAACTTCTAATAAGGACCTGTTCAAAAACTTGATCTGTAGAAACTATTGCCGATGCGAGATCGCTTTGACAAACTATATGGTTTCCTTCATATAAGTGAAGAAATCTGGACTCTGTAGGTAATGTTTGAAGATAACATAGGAAGATAACAGAGCTCTAGACTGGGGCTACATTTCTCTGATGGCTTGAATTTACAGTTCGCAGCAATACAATCATTTGGCTTTGATAAACGTGTGTAGTAGGTCAGCCATTGTTTATATATGAAACACAACATGGAAATACGATTTGACAAACAAAGGGCTTCTTTTCAAGTTTGTCCTACATCTTTTGAAAACTACTTCACCACATACTTCTTCAACTGGTTTTTCTTCCTGCATAAGGATTTCATAAATGTTAACTAACGTTTTATCATTTCATTGGGTTCAACCTCGCTAAAGGTTTCAGTATTTGTCTTTGGTTTGGAAGTCCAGGTCATGCTTTCAACTTCATGTATTGTGACTTCCTCTCAAAGCAATGAGGTATTAAAAGAGATTCCCATAAGTATTACATTTAAAAATTTATTCAGTAGGAAATGGCCTCAAGTTGCTCTGGAAATAACCGTGTCATTGAACATGTGAATCACCACATTTTGAGAAATTCTGATAGTCTTGTTCTTCCATTTATTGTCCAATACAACGGAAGAAGCTCAAAATGGTATGGAATCCACAATGTTAATGTGACCTTCTCGCACTCTTGATAGTACTATCCATTTTTACCTGCAAATGGAAGATAGATAAAAAGGCATGTATCATCACCTGTGCGTTGATTTTGTCTGCAGCATTTTTAATATTGGTATTATTCAGTTAACATCACTGCAAATGAAAATATTAAATTAAACACAACCGCGCTTGCTTTATCTTACTTTTGATTGAAAGTTGTACTTTAGCGTAATCCACCTTAATGTTCATAGTTCATACAACATATGTTTTAATGATGAATAATAATTAAAAACGTTATAAGGAGAAAAATGTGACTAAAATTATATCTTTATCATACAATAGGTTATAGTAATAAATGCACCTTCAGAGTAAATTGCAATCGCCACCAGATGATATTTGCCGACGATTTTTATCTCATTCACATCTTCACTGTTCATCTTTAACCTTCAATTCGATTTATTTTGCCAAAGATTAAGAAACTAAGCAAATGTAAAAATAAATTAAACAAATCATAAATAGATTTATTTCATTATTTCAAAAAATACTTTAAGAATTGAATAATTCTAACATATGAACATGATCGATTTAATTGAGTGAGTAAGAGAAACTTGTGTTTTCGTCAAATCATTATCTACAATGGCACTAATTGGCCACCGTAGTTTAAAAACAAGACCAGCTATTCCGAGGTAAATATTTTATATTTATTTTATATATTTGTCATTGTAAGGTGCATTTTTGTCATTTTATTCA